>BLKR01003339.1:0-32500 GCA_011170035.1 Teleogryllus occipitalis
TACACTACTGTTTGTGGAAATTGCAACACCAAGAACGAATGGATCTAGGGAAATGATATTCAATGTACTGTGCACCCATGCCACAGGCACTACATTATTTCATTTGCAGTACCATCAAATACATGGATACATGCCAAGTCAGTAAGTTGTGAAGCCACCACGCGCATCCACAAGAGCCTGTACACGGCGCGGCATTGAACTAATAAGAGTCTGTATCGCTTCTTGTGGCAGGTCCTGACATGCTCCTTCAAGCCGCGTCCAGAGTTCGGCGGTGGAAGCTGGCGGAGGTGCCTGGCGGACCAGCCTCTGGGAAAGCATGCTCCACACATGTTCAATTGGCGACATGTCAGGGGAACGAGCCGGCCACGGAAGGAGCTGTATCTGGTGTTCATTGAACACACGTTGCATGATGCGAGCGATATGGGGTCGCGCATTGTCTTGCTGGAATATCGCTCCAGGCGAGCGTTGTACGAAGGGCACGACCTCCGCCCTCACGACTTCCTCGATGTACCGGTGGGCGTTGCGATTTCCCTCAATGCGGAGTAGGCGGGTCCGTGAGTGGTAGCCAATGGCACCCCATACCATTACACCGGGTGTTGGGCCGGTATAACGCTGGCGAATGCATCCCTCCAGGTTGCGTTCACCGCGATGTCGTCGAACACGTATACGATCGTCGTTATTGGACAAATTGAAGCGGGACTCGTCGGAAAAGATGACTTGCTGCCACTCAGCCCGCCAATGTCGATGTTCGACGCCCCACAGATGTCGGAGGCGTCTGTTGTCGAGAGTCAGTGGAAGGCGCAACAAGGGGTGGCGAGCAATCAAGCCCCTTTGCACAAGACGGCGCCGAACACTGCTGGCGGACATGCTGTGACTTGTCACTGTATTCCACTGCTGCGCTAACGTGGTGGATGTCGCTGTGCGATCGGTGATGGCCATACGGTAGAGGTGTCGATCTTCCCTCGCCGAAGTGTGATAGCGAGGCCCTGTCCCACGCTGGCGGTGGGTACGACCTTCCGCAGACCACTGACGCCATGTTCGCATGATGGTACTGGCGGCTCGTCCCAGACGTGTGGCAATCTGACGGTAGGACAACCCAGTTTCTCGCATCCCAACGACCCTGCCCCGGTCGAAGTCCGTCAAGTGTTCGTACTGCACTCGCTGTCGGCGACGAGGCATGGTGTGACTTACAGACAACTTGTGCGAGCCAAGGGTCGACCTGTCACTGTTTGTAGCCTCTCCAAGGCGCCTCTATTTATACCCGAACATGGTGCGATAAGCCGTCCCTACGTCGCAACCACGTGACTGGCGGCGTTGTAAATGTAATCACCTGGCGATCTCAATGTCATAAACTTATCCACGAAATGCGATGCGTTCAATGCCGCTCCTTCGCGGTGTTGCAATTTCCACAAACAGTAGTGTATGTTATATGTTCTATATAATCTATAGTCTCGCTTGTTATTGCAGAATTTCTAGAAAATCTCCAGGAATTTGCCGTTCATATGAACAACACGACAACTCGCAACGATGTCAGAGCAACAAAACTATTTATTTTTTTCAAGGAAAGATTAAAGAATATCTCAGTATCTATTATTTGCATTATTCCTCCCTTTGCATTTCATATTTCATAATTTCATTTGCTATTGGTTTGTGATTATTATAAGTTTAAATATACTTATTACGTATCTTAATCCTCTCCTTTGTATTTCATATTTTGTAATTTCTTTTGCCATTGAACTGTAATTATTGTAACTTTAAATGTTTCTAATATTTATATTAATCTTTTTTTGTGCTTATTATCTTATGTTGTATTTACTTTGTATTGTATTTATATTTTATTTCATTTAAATTTGTAGACTTATGATGACGACAACATCGACTTTTTAAAGAAATCTATTAAGTTGATGGAAATGACTTCCGTTATTTCTTCATGTAATTATGTCAACAATACCACATCAGCACTCCCACTATCCAAAGTCGACTTACAAAGTGTCACTGGCTCTCAAAATAAAATACCTGGAGCACAATAATGTGCCTCGCATAACCACAGGAGCTTTAAACTTATTTCACACACTGCAAAATGTCGAAAATTATTTTTGAAATAGGTTGAATAAATATAAATTATCGGGCATTCAAATAATCTGGTCAATTTAATAGTACTATATAACATACTGAAATTGCTGATAAACAAATATATAACCTTATAATATGGTTTTTGTGATGAACACACCTTGTTTCATATCATCAGGAAGTGGAACAGGTTTACTTGAATGACACAAGGTGCTGAAGTGATCGTAATTAACAAACAGTCCTCTCACAACAAGATTAATTTTGGTTAGGTAAGCGGGTATCACAATGGATACTCCAATGTCATCAAAAACACATTCTTTAGCTGTCCTGTTTCAAAAACACACAAAAATAAGCAAACATGAAAACAAATCCAAAGCGTTTGCCGCGCCACTGCAGCAGCCACCGGCGTCTGAAATGGCGCTTGGTGATGCGTTTTTTCTCCACATTTTCGGAGAACTGTCGAGTGTAGAAAAAATCGCTTGGGACACACTAGGCAACCAGTAGCATGTATTTTATGAGTATTATTATTTGAATTTATTAAATCTACTGAAAATCACTTTTGTTTTAAATTAAATTTAGAGTATGCTCCCATTTAACAATAAAATCTGAAAACGAAACAAACTTTATAAAAATAAAACTCCTAAAATGCTCGAATTATTTTAGCACGTCTTTTGATGAACTAGAGTATTGTGATTTAGATAGCCACAAACTGTAAATTCTAGTCTCCTGCAAATTCTATCCTTAATATTACACATACTAACTGCAATTTGCAGCTAAAATATTCATTCCTTAAAATTTGAGGTTACTGATTATTTCTGAACACGCAATTCGAACGGACACTTTTGCCAGAGATTTTGTTGAGCAACGGACTGGCCAGTGCGTCAAGGAATCTTTACAGTAGGGGAGTTAGTAGTAGGAATACGGGAACTCTAAACCAATAGATTAATACGATACACAGTTGCGACATTACTTCGTCACTGCCTCCTTCACATAATTGTCCAGAACCCTCTACCGCCTACGTCACCACATACGTAATTTCCTTCGTCATCGCTACGTCAGCTCTATGTAATCGTCAACATCATCGATAGTCACATCATCTTGTAGAACCGCCTTATTGCCACTGAAAAACACGTGCGCGCTCTGCTGGCAAGCGTTGGAGGAACATAGATTTCGTGCGATACTGGCGGGTGCAAGAAATCCTTTGCGCGATCTTCCTTCTTGTGGCGAGTGCTGGAGGTGCTGGTGGTGATAAGTTGGAAGAGGTAAAGGGATGGCTTGAAGGATGAAGGGATTCAATATTAGGATTTTTTGTTCGAATACACACACACTATTGTACATCTGTATATATGTAAAACATTTGCGACTGTTTCTTTTAGACAGAAGTGTTCTGTTGATATACGTTGTTCCTTTGTTTTAATGGTCGTAAGACAAACGAAGTTGCTTAAAGTGCCATGACAAAGAAAAGCATTAAAAATAATATTTTTTGAAAGGTGCAAAGAAACATATACACAAATGAAATATTATTCCAGTGTCAATCCAGATCTGTCAGAGTTCTGGGTTCTAGCCAGTGTTGTCTCCGAGCACCGTTTCAGCCGTAGCGATAAGTTCTTCCGCTCTAGTTTTTACATCTGACCACTGTGGTGGTTAAAGCAAGGAAATGCTTTGTTTTATGTTCGTAGGACGAGAGAGCTCAAATCTTTTTACTTGGCTTCTTTCTGAAAACCGCTTTCTTCGTTCCTTCAATACTGAATTCTCAAACGAAAAGAGACTAGTGGTGCTAAAACATCATGTACTTTCGCGCCTTTACTAATGGTTATGTAATACTATTGATACCAAAATTTCTCTCCGAATTAACACATCTCAGTCATCATTTTTGTAAAATTCAGTTGAAATCGTAGAACTTTTGGTGCAAAAATTAAATAGTACCAAGCAATAGATTTTTTTCAAATTTTTAATAAAAATATATTTCTGGCACTGAATTCATTGTATAAGGAATGGAATGTATTTACGACCATATCCGATAAGTTTTCTAGTCTTACAACAGTCTGCGTAAACAGTTTGCGAGAAAGTAAAGTAAAATAAATTGCGTGATGCTTGCACATAGAAATGTCAATAAATCATTAACTGGGCGTTTGAAATGAAGAAATCTGAAAGGAGAGGGAATCTTTTCAGATTGTATTAATGGATATGACTTCTTCACCAGCACGTGCCCCGGCAGCACGTGGGGAAGCCCGGTGGTCACGATCACATGAGCACTCTTGCACGCAACGAAAGAATAAGGGAAAAAATAGATCATCAATTTCCTAGTGGCGTATAGTGTTCTTTAAACCTAGTAACATCAAAATCTGTTTGATTTCTCTACAAATGTGTTCAATGCAGTGCAATAGTGAATAAGGAAATCATATAGAGCAGTGCGGCCTAAATGTGGGTCGTAACAATGATGGCGCGGGGCGCAATTTTAGTCAATTGTTTTGAAACGGTTAAATAATGCGAAGCAAATTTCTTAAAGTAGTGATTTCAAGCTTTAATCCTATCTAAATAAAAAAATATTTTGGATAAAAATTAACGGTGCATTGTCATTTGAAAAGTGTCTATTTCTATGGTTTTAACGTAAAATTAGTCATATTCGGACTAATGTGGCACACCGCCTCAAATATGTATTGTTTGATGATCATAAAATTGTTGATGGGTAACCACCTCAGCCAAAACTCCGCATATAAAATACCAATAAATAACCTTTATTCATTATTTTCTAAAAGTAGCGAAAAAAGACAGAAAATGGGGTTTTATGGGGTTTGTGGCACCCCTAAACACATTTTAAAACTGTTTTATAGGTGCCGATGTTCTTGCATCGAAAACTTAACTTATTTAATTAAGCCATTGAATTCTATTTTTTGATACTGCCTAGTGTGTGTATGTATATACATATACATAATGCACATATACATGTATCCCTCTTTATCCTTCTCTGTGTCTCTCTCTATCTCTCTCTCCCTCTCCTTCTCTCTCTCTCACACATACACACATACATACATACATACATACATATAAGCATACATTACAAGCATACAAATATATTCATTAACATAAATAATGACTAATAATCACAAGGCATCTTACGAAGTGATAGTATGCCGAACCTTTTAGCGTTTTAGCCAGTTCCTTTTAGCGAGGGTTGGGCGTATGTCTTTTCACAACATCCGTTTCGACTTCGCTCGGCAAGAACCCCTCCGAAATATTTATTACTTGGGTCAGGTTACCGCATGATGACTTGGCACGATCCAGACGGTTTTTCAAAGGGTTTCAAGAGTTCTATTTTACATACGGATTCGACACTTTTTTACTCGCATTTTTGCTATAGAGTATTTTTCATAAGCTCGCTGTACAAATTTAAGGTTGAAGGTCAAGTTTCTTTACCCAATTCTCAAAAAATCTGGATAATTCAACGTGTACACTGTACGACGGAAACCAAAGTCTGTGTCGCTTCAATAAATGCTGTTTCTTTTCGGCAATTGTTTCTGTAGTTTGTCATTGTCATGTGATTTTAATTTTTTCGACGATATTCATTGTCAGTTGCACAAACACACTTGACAGAAAAACGAACACTAACTTCGGTTTTTCAAAACGCATTAAAAAATAGCCTACTACAGACGTTTACAAAGTACATTTGAGTTTTCACATGCTTCGGAATGGATTTTTAATTGCCACTGGCTTTAAAAGTAAGAAAATGTGCATATAACATTCGATTAACATAATAGTGTGCGCAATTGCGATGAACTGCTTTGGAAGGGATGAGAGCTCATTTAAGTGGATATATATCACACTTTCTTCGTTCAATATCACACTTACTTCTCTTAAAAACTTGCGCTAGCTGAGAGTTATATCTTCGAGACATGTCAAGGCACTCGCAGAGATAGCCACTGCGTTGGCGCAATAAAATTCGCATGATCCGCGGTGTGGTCCAACCGTCCATAAGCCGCCGTTGTTCCTCCCCTTTCCCTCGCAGCCCTGCATCAGCCACTTACCTCGCTGGCATTTCCCGAGTGTACGCCGGCTGGCTGTCACGAAGGGCATTGGCGGTGGACTGTCAATCTCAGGTTCCGAACCGCGCGTGTTTTGAAATACATGTTTCGAAAACGCCCTGAAAGTACTTGTATTCCCCTCTTGTTACGAGATTTTTAAGAGAAATTGTACCGAATTAATTTGAGTGTGCACATGCGAACGTGCGAATACTCACGAGCCGCCACGGATTTTCAATAAACCCAACTCTAATTTATAAAAAATGAACATTACACATGAACATCTATGATAATTTTTTTAAGCAACTATTACAAGGAACAAGGCATTAGATAACTGGTTTTAATTCTAGTTCTTTACTTTCTTTCAACGTTCTGTACTTAACGTTATTACAGTTTTTCTTAAAATTTCCTCAAATTGCATTCTCATTGTTTTTGAATCATTTAAGTGCCTATGACGTTGTCTTGAACGCTAGCCATCGACCAACAGACCTGTGATGCGCTCCGCAGCCCCGTTAACTAGTAGTCGCTCGTTACCTTGACTGGTGCTCGGTCTCCGCGGTTCGCCGGATACCGTGATACGGTCTTCACCGTCTTCCCGGCGTCACCTCGCAGCGGCCTGGCCTGGGCACCGTGCGCGGCAGTTCCTTTGGACCGCGTTGCTCTCTATCGCAGCTGCCTTGCGCTGTCTCCACAGCACGCAGCGACCTCCAAACGGACCAAGTGCAGCACCTCCACCCACCTGATATCCGCTCTCATTCCGTCTGATTCTCTTACTCGGCTTGTTCAACACAGGCGTGCACGTAGTGTCCCTTATACCTCTGCTAACGATTCTAAAGTTTTTTACAGTTCTGAAGCCTGCCTACATCATCTTGGTTAACTCACAGCCGCTAATATGACTTCAGTTCTTTCGTAACACTTTTATAATGCGAAACTAGTTCACTTTCTTACACCAGATGCTCGATGCACTTGAATGAAATTTCAATCTCTCGTTCTAGTTCATTATTTCAATTTTCATTTAGCTAACGAATTCTTTACGATTATAATGCACTTTCGCAAAAATGGCTGACCCATCCCAACATTTCCGTGCGTACAGAACAATTCAAACGACAGCTTCTCGTGCTAAAAATTTAACAACCGAAAACTAACTACACGGCGTCTCGCCAAAGGAGAACTCACATTATGGCGTCAAGTAACAGAAGGAACTCACATCACGGCGTCTCGTAAAAGAAAGGGGCTCCGCTCCGTTCTCCTAGCTACTTATGCGTCGACCTTCTCCATAGGGGAAGCGTGACGTCATGACCCTTCCAGAACGAAATCTCCACGCAATCCTACCTCCGAAAGTTGCTCGCAAACAGATGCAGCTAACAGATCGCGCTCTCACTGACCTCTGTGTCGCGAAGGTTGCGAACTCCCAATTGATGTTGAAGACATGTGGGCGACTGGGACGTTTGGAGATATTACCGAACGTCTAAATATATGTGTATATGTATGTATGTATGTATGTATGTATGTATGTATATATATATATATATATATATATATATATATATATATATATATATATATATATATATATATATATGTCTGTGTGTCTCTGTGTGTCTCTGTGTGTGTGTATACGCGCTTGTGCGTGTGAACGAATAAATTCATAAATGCCTCTATTTATTACTCACGGTATTGGTTCAATCATAGGCTTGGGCAATGGTAACTTTGTCCATAGATATAGCTTAAAATTTTGAGCCATCAGGTTATAATTATATTCATTAAGTCCTTCAAGTACCATATTATCCTCAATAAAGCGCAAAAGTCTATAAGTAGCAACATCAAAATGATGTTGTAGTTCAGAGCAAAAGTTGGTGTGCACCTGTAAATCAACATCATAATTTAATCAAAAAACAGTCAGAAGGAAGGGAAATTGATGCATTTTTTATGTTAAATATTCTTTTGGATTGACTCCTTCCTATTTGGAAGGATTGGACTAGTAGATTTTTCAGGGAAAATTATTGTAAATTTCCTGAGATATGTATTAAGGAACAGAGATCAGCTGATCGGAACTACGATGTTTCAAAAGAGAGCAAAGAGTCACTGCATATATTAAAAATGTGCTCTGAAAAAGGCACTTATAATTTGGTCCCCACTTTCGCATACTTTTAAAATGCATTTTCTACTTTACGAAGGATATACTACAAAATTAAAAAATTATTACACTACACTTACACTATACTACTATTATACTACAAAATTAAAAAAGTATTTAAATGATTTTTAAATTACGTAATTAGCACGTTTTCAAAATAAATTTTCACAACACACTCTCTTTAATGGATCCGATTATGTAGGAAAAAAGTCACTAATTGATATTGGGAATATACTTCATAAAAAGCTCACAAACGCATATAGATTTTTGCAGTCATTAAGAAATTGTAGATCGGAACACAAAACTGAGATATACGATTATTTACTTGTATATAGAAAATTCGAATATTTATTATTTCAAAACGTAAAAAAATGTACAGGACGTACGAGGGAGAAGTAAAATCTCTGAATATTTTATTGTGCTCCAAAACCCTATTCCCGGTCTTTTTTTACTATTTAAGTGGAATTCTGAATAAAGGCAGCAAGCAGAGTTGTTGGCAATCTTTGATAGCAAGAAATGTTCTCTACAATGTAATGAAAACTATTTGCGTCGAGAAATGATTGCAACAAATCTTTGCTCTTATGCATTATCGTGCCTCGTGGGCAGTCGTGGAGGATTCGACTCACTACTGAAGGATCATGGAGGTCTTTTTATGGTACTGTTGATGAAATAAATCAATCCTCCATTTTATATTCTTCAGAACTGAAGAAAACGCGTGTAGATAATGAAGCTACGTATATTTACGTTCATAAGATAAGTAAGGCGTCATCTCAGCATTTGCTCAATTCATCGAGGTAAATTTCGAGGTGCGGGTTTTTAAGCCAGAAACTGAAATGCCATTCTTATTACAGGCATATTTAGTCTTTTAAAAGTACACAGTACAAATGTTACCTAATTCATTAATACCAGTTAACATAAAAAAATGACTTTTTGATTCTCAGTATTGTCTCTAATTGCACAGAAACAGTTATGCAGCAGGAAATACGTTACGTGGCATTTAAACTTAACCCTGGATTCACAAGGCTCATTTCAACGAATACTAACTACAAGGAAGGATCACTGCCCTCTCTTAAATATTATTTCTTTTCTTCATGTTTAATATTTAACAAAGAACGATGAAATTTCTGTTTTAGGTATAAGAACGTTTATTAATTTATCATTCGTCATAACATAAGCTGTAGAACAAACTATATAAACTACATATCGATCAACATGCAAACAAAGCTACTATTCCGCACAGATAAATCTATGAGCTATAATATTTGGTGCCGTTAGGATACAGAATAACTTCAGAAAGAAAACTTTTGAAGCTTGATACAAAACTACAAAAATTAAAAAATATTAGAAAATTATGAATGTAGCTAATCTGACTTTCAAACTGCCAAGAAACTTTGCTATAAAACTGCAAGGAGCAAAGAATTAATAAATCTCAATCTTCCAAGCTATTCTTACAAATGGATAACTAATGATGAATTCGTTGACATTCTAACAGAAAATAAAATAAAACCATCAGCAAAAGCATACTCACAAGTTAGAAAAATATGTGACGTTAAGTACAAGGTGGGGTCAAATATAATCACAATTATGTTTTATTTTATATCACTTGTTGTAAAATGACGTGAGGAGAAAAGATACACACGTCGACTGTCGTGGCGGAAGCAGAATGACTGGAATGCAAGATACAATGACCGAATGATAGCATCATCCCTCCTTTCTCCTACCTAACCCTCAGTTTACCCCTCTCGACCAACGCCGTCGTCTACTCCCCTCTTTGCGCCTACGTCGCGCCGTGCAAACGCTACGGCTTCTTATTATTCTTGGAAAGTGCGGTCATGCATTTCCCACACGTGAATGTGTCTCGCTCCAGTCTACTCAGGCAGGTACTTCTAGTTTCGCATATTTCGCGAATGTTCATTTCCACTTCAGTTATGGCATAATATTCTGGTAAAACAATCTAAAGCTCCCAAACTTTTAGATTACAGAAGAATTGTACAAAATGATAAGCAAATCTCACCCACGAGGTTCTTAAGTCTATCGTTATTAAGATAGGAATTCTGCCATTCTCTTGCCTTTTGGTTTACAAATCAGTTGTCAAAAATGACTTACTGAAAAGGAACCACATAGTTGCATCCAATATTAATATCTGTAACACAAAGCACGACGTAGGAATTATATTCATTGGATATCAATATCAACAGCTAAATACAAAAAAATCACATTCAATACATATACATTAATTTACATCACAGAGTCAGACGACATAAAACGATTAAAATCGATACACAAGTTTAAGTGCCATGTAAAATATTTTCTGCTACACATATGTTTCTATACAATTAGAGGCTACTAAGTGAGACCCTCTCATTATTTTAAGTTGCAAATCTACACCATTCTTATAATTGGGTTTTTATAATCTGGCACTTCACATAAATCAGCTGTTGACGGTTTTGTCCAATCGGGAGCTTAAACGTCACCATAGTGACGTCACTGTGATGACGTTTTAGATCTCGATTGGATGACATCGTAATAGCTGATTTACGACAAGTGTCAGATTATAAAAATCCAAGTATATATTTCAAAATAGCTGCTTTAACTCACTTTCACTTTGAAACCACTTCGGCTTTTTGGCACTTGGGCTTTAACATTTTACTTCAAATTAGATTATAAGATAGAAATAACATATATGATGTAATATGAAAATATGTTAAAATGGGTGAACTAAATGAACTATGCACAGCACATACTATGGTGTAAGTTCTTTAACACTAAAACTGACCAACTTGAAATTATACTTAATTATGTTACTTAAACTTATGTTATTACATTCAAATTTTTCTTGGGGTAGTATTAAATAATGCTACTAGAGCAATTACTATTAAGCATTTTCTATCGATTTTATATAGTTGTGAGCAGGGACGGATCCAGAGAGGGCATGGGGACCATTCCCCGCATTCCCCAAAAAATACCTAGTTTTCGTTTGTTACCTTCCTTTATTTTTCAACAACGATTTAAATATTTCTTTATGTTAGAATTATGTAATTACTTTTAAAAAAATGTATATATATATATATATATATATATATATATATATATATATATATATATATATATATATATATATATACTACAAATAGTATTTTCTTCAACGAGTGCCTAATGATGGCTATTATATTATTCACGAGTTGATATTTGCGACACAAGCGACGTAGGAGCAAGTGTCGCAATTTCTACGAGTGAATAATAGCCATTATGCGCGTGTAGAAGAATAAACTTTTATCTGTTCCTGTTCTATGGCTTCACAGCCCGCTACAGGCCTTGGCCGACCAGCGGTGACATAGCCTTTCGACCATTATATAAGGAGTTCAAGTGGTTAGTATGAAGACATCGCTTTACCGTATATACTGGTCTTCATAACCTTAGGGTGGGCTTTCTCATCACACATAGCAATAGATACTGGGACATTTGTAAGGAAAGCGCACAGGTATTATTTGTCACAGCTGGGAAATAAACCCGGGGTTATACTTTCTCTAAAACCATGAAATGTTCAGAATAGATTTTGAATAGAGGACTCCGTGGTAGGTATGAAACATGCGGGAATACCAACATAAGAAGTACCATACTTAAAAAAAAATTTAAAAATTCTGTATTTCGCGAAGACTGTGTTTGTGAGTAAAAAAGAATTTTGTGTGACAATGTTTCAATAACTCCAAAAGAGCTTTCAAATGAAACCAAGATTGTCGAATTTGGTTCAGTCGTTCCACGTAAAATGGAGGGCATAATCAACTTCGCTTGATACCGAACCTAAAAAAATAGAGTAATATTAATTTTAACAATGATATTTAACGTATTAGTTACCATTTGGGTTGGATAGTTCTTAAGGACTAAGTATGCCTGTAATAAATGTGGTGCCTCAGCTTCTAGACTTCTAACTTGGATATTGATATTAATTGCGTCTAGGCGTGAATGTATTAAGTGTACCAAATAAATACAATGATTGGTAAAAATCATTTTCTGATCGGAAGAGATCATTTTCTGATGTATGTGGTTAATATTGTCGTAAAAGGTGTGAATACGCACACATTTAGTTTTAGTAAATTAAACATGATGTATTTCGAGTTGCACGAGCGACAATGCGAGAGAAAACATATTTATATTTACGTGGTATGCTGAAACTGTGGCAGATGAATGAATTTTTGGAGGAAGTGTTTTATTATAGTGAAAAGTGAAAGCGTACCTTTGGGCGGTGAAGAATGATTATCAGAAATAATTATTTAAATTGATGAAAGTTCCGCAAGAAATACAAGTATAACTGAAGTAAATCAGTAATGCTAAATGGGTATTTGGAAGAATTGAATGTGTGTCAACGCTCGTTTTCAAGATTGTTGAAAAAAACAGAACAAAATAATTTATTTTAAATATTAGAAATCTTTTGTCCAGCCGGAATGCGTTGTGATCTCGTATTTTGCAGATACAGTCGACTCCGGTTATAGTGAACTCGAATATAGTAAACCCTCGGTTATAGTGAACTTCTGTACAGTGAACATGAACCTCGGCAATAGTGATTTTTGTAAATACACACAACGTCCTGAAAATTAGTTCCCTCCTGGAAAAGAATACATATATCGCCTCAGTGGGCGGGGTAGGAAGGAGGGAAAATACAATAGAATAGATAGAAGTAGTCTCCGCCACAGGCCGATATTAGATGAAATTCCTCATCCTGTCTAATAAATTATGATAAATACCCAGGCAACGCGGGGTACTTCAGCTAGTATCACTAAGATAAACAGAACTTTGCACATTCAATTCAGAAAATATATCTTACCTCTTTCCAGTTTTCTGTTAATCTTGTATTTGCTTCTAATGGGTAGTCAATGAATTCTTCCAGAATATGAAGTAACTGAAACCAAAGTAACATAGTTTAACATTTTTAATTTTATATTTCATATTCAGATATGAGAAATAACTTTTAAATTAAAGACAAAAATTGTTTAGTTATCGAGATCATTATTTATAAAACCATAACTATCTTTCACATATCGTTTAAAAATCTTACCGACAAAACTTCATCTGTTCTCTCTGGAATATGTTTCATCTCATATGAATCAAAATTAATGTGCCATCTGTGCAAATAAGTATTCATTTCCGGAACAATTGGTGGATTAGGAAGTCGATCTTCTTTTATATATAAATTCCACTGTAAATATAAATAAAACTACAGTAGAAAGTGGTGTGGTGTTTAGGATATTCTCGTTATAAGATTCAGAAATATTAATTTGATATTGTAATCATAAATCACATAATAAATTATTAATATTAAACATTGACAAATGTTCGTTTGAAAAACTATTATTATTAGCAACAAACAACCTGACTTATACATTGTCTTTGATATGAACAATAGAGGTAAAGAAAGAGAAGTAATTTGAAAATGTCTCTTCATAATAAATAAGTTGGTTTCAAATGTTTTTTTCTTGTTTTTCAGAAAATTTGAATAAAGTTTTCAGGATTATAAAATTTTACAAGGAGAAAATCATATAGGTTCCAAACTAAGATGATGTCTCGCAAATATCTTCAAACCCAAGAAATGACCCAATATAAAATAGACTAACAACAGATACCCAGTGTCTGAAATTGCGGAATTGAACTAAACTTTTTGCAATGAGCTCTCTACAGTTAATTTTTGCTATACCAATATTGGTAATCTCAAAGTTCGAAACCAAACTCAGTGATTTTTTTCGGAGAAAGAAGAAATAACATGTTTTACTTTAAAAACTTCTGTATATATGTTTGTAAATTGCAGGTGTCTCAGTATAAATGTTACACACTTCCAAAGCAGGAAGAGAGTCGAAAATTTTCCCTTTATTTCCCACATAAAGTGGGAAATTGTATGCTACGGAATTATACGTATTTAAATGAAGCATTTACCCCTGATGTTTAGGCAACCCCATTTGCAGAGATGCAATGGTAGATCTATGAAATCGCGTTCGCTGCATTGGAACATGACATCCCATACATGTATGCATAAGTAGTTTCCTAAACATCATTGGCAAATGCCACGGGCATAAGTACTTATAACTCCGTTATATACAATTTCCCACCATATTGGCAAAAAGAGATAGTTATATGTTCTTTAGAAGCCCTAGAATGTTGTAACATTTATTCTGTGACCTTCCGTACAAGAAATAAGAAACACAGTAATACAATCTCTTCTGAGTTGATAAAATCTTGAGTGACCACATGAACTATTTGTACATCATCAAACATCTCATGACTCGAAGCCATTCAATTAGTAATTTCGGTTTCCCCCTCCATTACTACACGTTCAAATGGCCAATCATTCTTTGTCAATTTTAAAACATGGTAAATTTTGGTCGTTTTCGTAGCCAGACTTGTTTGTCAATGCCTTCGAGTTAAGGTCCATTTCATCAGCATTACCTTTATTTGCTGTGGTGAATTTTCCTCCGCAATTACGTCAATAGAATAACTAACATAATGAACTTTAACCATCTCATCGGCCGAGAGCCGTTCCCCAGTTATGGTTAGCTGATGAAATTCATGACTTTTTTTAAAACGTTCAAACCAGACTGTGCTGGTGACGATAGAAGCATCTCAATTCTTTAGTTTACTTAAAACTAAAGCTTTTTCCTTAGCAAAGCAAAAACCAAGCCCATTAATCGGGATGCCCTTTTTTCTCTGGCGACAATCGCAAAAACAAACTTCAACATGCTTGTGTTGTTTTGTGGTGTTGTTTTAGCAGGTTAATGGGTTTTGGTACTCTTCGTACTTGTAGTACGAAACTATTCTCCAACCTCCTCCTCTCTCCATTCTCGTTTCAATCGGTGTTCGTAAAATTCCCAATTATAAACTTAATGCACTTTTACCATCGTCTTAACGTTTCAACGCCTCAAATTTGCTTCTTAACGTGCACAAAATGTATTTCCTTTTGGACGTCATTCCCCTACACATGTTTAGTTGTTTATCTCAGAAACATAAGCGCGCAATTCACAGAGGAAGATTACAAAGACAAAGAAACGCTGCACAGCAAAACAGAGAGAGATCTCATCGGCCGCGCTGTTTGTTCGCACAGTTTTCCTCCACATCATTTCCCTCACATCCCTTCGCACAATTTATCTCCGAGATTTTATTTTTTTGTATCGCTAACCGCAACAATAACTTCGGACAAGTTAATGCTTAATGTGTTTTTTAGAGATGAAATCAGTATTCAATAACTTCTAATTTATTTATTTATTTAGATGTAATAAAATAATACCTCTTAATCCAAAAATGCATTAATTCCAAATAAATCCAGCCCCAATGTTACGTCGGTAAAGCTAGCACCCCCACTTTCGAAAAACTGAAAAATTTTTGCGCCATAATTTTGGGCTAATTTTGGGCTAATTTCAGCCCCCATTCAAAAATTTTGGGCTACCTCCCAATACCCCGAAATTAAAATTTCAAAATGAGGCTGGTAAAGCTAGCACCCCCACTTCCTCAAAATTCAAAACTTTTTGTACGGTCAAAACAAGTGAATTTTGGGCTCCTGAGCGCCACTTTTTGAAATTCCAAAACTCACCCCTAAATAAGAAAACCAAAAACCAAAACCACCCCAAATTCTTAAAACTCAAAAATTCTTGCGCCATAGTTTTTGGCTAATTTTGGGCTCTTCAGGAATACCAAAAACATTATTTTTTGTACCTCACTACCCCCCAAAATGAAGGTTTCAAAATAAGGGTTGGTAAAGCTAGCACCCCCACTTCCTAAAAATTCAAATTTTTTTGTACGGTCTGAATCAGTGGATTTTGGGCTCCCGTGCGCCACTTTTCGAAATTCCAAAACTCACCCCTAAATAAGAAAACCAAAAACCAAAACCACCTCAAATTCTCAAAACTCAAAAATTCTTGCGCCATAGTTTTGGGCTAATTTTGGGCTCTTCAGGGATACCAAAAACATTATTTTTTGTACCCCACTACACCCCGAAATGAAGGTTTCAAAATAAGGGTTGGTAAAGCTAGCACCCCCACTTCCAAAAAATTCAAATTTTTTTGTACGGTCAAAATCAGTGAATTTTGGGCTCCCAAACGCCACTTTTTGAAATTCCGAAACTCACCCCTAAATAAGAAAACCAAAAACCAAAACCACCTCAAATTCTCAAAACTCAAAAATTCCTGCGCCATAATTTTAGGGTAATTTTGGGCTCTTCATTATCACCAAAAACATTATTTTTGATACCCTAAAACCTCCCAATTTAAGATTACAAAATAGGGGGAGGTTAAGTTACTACCCCGACTTACTCAAAATTCAAACTTTTTTGCGTGATCTAAACAATTGAATTCTGGTTTTTCTATGGGCCGCTACTCAAATTTTTGAAACTCATCCCTAACTACGAGAGAGAAATGAGAACCACCCGAATATTTCATAACTAAAAAAATCATGCGCCATAATTTGGAGTCTTTAATGACACCGAAATCAATTTTGTTCACCCACATTACGAGTACAAACACCCAAATTCAACTTAGCAAAAAAGGGGATTGAAAAGCTCCACATGCTCAGAACTAGAAGATCAGAAGAAATCACACACACACACACACGATATTACGGTTCAAAGAAATTAGAGCCACAATTCCATCCATTATAAGCAATTGCAAAATTTTAGTTAATGAAAGATTTAATATAGATAATTTATCACATATTTTTTTCATTTCTTTAATATTTAAATTGTTATAAAACCTAAACTACAAGACATTCTCTTCCAAAAATCGAATAATCTCTAAATTACATACACGTAAGTTCCACAAACTCCAAAACGTGCATACGATATTACAAACTTTCAAACACTCTTCCATTGTTCAGAAATAAACACAAAAATAATGAACGTATACGAACAAGACATATTTTGACAATTGTCCACATAATTCTAAATCACACGCGTTACTCAAATAATTTTGGGCTAGTACAGTATTGATTAAAAAAATTAAAATTAATAAAAAGAATCCCACAATTTACCAAATCTTTTTTCTTATTTTGTAATAAAACCTAAATTACACGACGTTCTATTCCAGTAATCAAATATATTCTAAAACACTTCCAATGGAGTTTGAAAATGCTCAAAAATAATTTTGGGCTTCTCTCCTTTCTTTCCAAAAAATCTATAAATTTCGTGTGTACGATATTTCGACCCTATGAGTTATTTCACATAACCCAGTAATAAACTGAAAAATAGCGAACGTATTCAAACAAGACATTTTTCCACAATTGTCCACATAACGATTAATGAACCGAGATACTCAAATAATTTTGGGCTAGTCTAGTACGTATTCAAAAAATTATAAACTAATAATTGTTAGCCCAAACTCTTTCCGTTCAAAATTTTTTACATTGTTATAATACCTAAACTACATGACATTCTCATCCAGTAATTAAATATTGTCTAATACACATACAAGGGAGATTGACAATGTTGAAAAATAATTTTGGGCTTTTTTCCTTTCTTTTGAAAAAATCTATAAATCTCGTGTCTACGATATTTCGACCCTATGAGTTATTTCACATAACCCAGTAATAAACTGAAAAATAACGAACGTATTCAAACAAGACATTTTTCCACAATTGTCCACATAACGATTAATAACCGAGATACTCAAATAATTTTGGGCTAGTCTAGTACGTATTCAAAAAATTATAAACTAATAAATGTTAGCCCAAACTCTTTCCGTTCAATATTTTATACATTGTTATAAAACCTAAACTACAAGACATTCTCTTCCAGTAATTAAATATTGTCTAATACACATACAAGGGAGATTGACAATGTTGAAAAATAATTTTGGGCTTCATTCCTTTCTTTCCAAAAAATCTATAAATCTCGTGTCTACGATATTTCGACCCTATGAGTTATTTCACAGAACCCAGTAATAAACTGAAAAATAACGAACGTATTCAAACAAGACATTTTTCCACAATTGTCCACATAACGATTAATGAACCGAGATACTCAAATAATTTTGGGCTAGTCTAGTACGTATTCAAAAAATTATAAAGTAATAAAAGTTATGCCAAACTTTCTCCGATCACTTTTTTTACATTGTTATAAAACCTTAACTACAAGACATTCTCTTCCAGTAATTAAATATTGTCTAAAACACATACAAGGGAGATTGACAATGTTGAAAAATAATTTTGGGCTTCTCTCCTTTCTTTCCAAAAAATCTATAAATTTCGTGTCTACGATATTTCGACCCTATGAGTTATTTCACATAACCCAGTAATAAACTGAAAAATAGCGAACGTATTCAAACAAGACATTTTTCCACAATTGTCCACATAACGATTAATGAACCGAGATACTCAAATAATTTTGGGCTAGTCTAGTACGTATTCAAAAAATTATAAACTAATAAATGTTAGCCCAAACTCTTTCCGTTCAATATTTTTTACATTGTTATAATACCAAAACTACAAGACATTCTCATCCAGTAATTAAATATTGTCTAATACACATACAAGGGAGATTGACAATGTTGAAAAATAATTTTGGGCTTCTCTTCTTTCTTTCCAAAAAATCTATAAATCTCGTGTCTACGATATTTCGACTCTATGAGTTATTTCACATAACCCAGTAATAAACTGAAAAATAACGAACGTATTCAAACAAGACATTTTTCCACAATTGTCCACATAACGATTAATGAACCGAGATACTCAAATAATTTTGGGCTAGTCTAGTACGTATTCAAAAAATTATAAACTAATAAATGTTAGCCCAAACTCTTTCCGTTAAATATTTTATACATTGTTATAAAACCTAAACTACAAGACATTCTCTTCCAGTAGTTAAATATTGTCTAATACACATACAAGGGTGATTGACAATGTTGAAAAATAATTTTGGGCTTCACTCTTTTCTTTCCAAAAAATCTATAAATCTCGTGTCTACGATATTTCGACCCTATGAGTTATTTCACATAACCCAGTAATAAACTAAAAAATAACGATCGTATTCAAACAAGACATTTTTCCACAATTGTCCACATAACGATTAATGAACCGAGATACTCAAATAATTTTGGGCTAGTCTAGTACGTATTCAAAAAATTATAAAGTAATAAAAGTTATGCCAAACTTTCTCCGATCACTTTTTTTACATTGTTATAAAACCTTAACTACAAGACATTCTCTTCCAGTAATTAAATATTGTCTAAAACACATACAAGGGAGATTGACAATGTTGAAAAATAATTTTGGGCTTCTCTCCTTTCTTTCCAAAAAATCTATAAATTTCGTGTCTACGATATTTCGACCCTATGAGTTATTTCACATAACCCAGTAATAAACTAAAAAATAACGAACGTATTCAAACAAGACATTTT
Source organism: Teleogryllus occipitalis (assembly GCA_011170035.1). Lineage (NCBI taxonomy): Eukaryota > Metazoa > Arthropoda > Insecta > Orthoptera > Gryllidae > Teleogryllus > Teleogryllus occipitalis. The sequence goes on from BLKR01003339.1 coordinate 19,593, forward strand.
TCCACAATTGTCCACATAACGATTAATGAACCGAGATACTCAAATAATTTTGGGCTAGTCTAGTACGTATTCAAAAAATTATAAACTAATAAATGTTAGCCCAAACTCTTTCCGTTCAATATTTTTTACATTGTTATAAAACCTAAACTACATGACATTCTCATCCAGTAATTAAATATTGTCTAATACACATACAAGGGAGATTGACAATGTTGAAAAATAATTTTGGGCTTTTTTCCTTTCTTTCCAAAAAATCTATAAATCTCGTGTCTACGATATTTCGACCCTATGAGTTATTTCACATAACCCAGTAATAAACTGAAAAATGACGAACGTATTCAAACAAGACATTTTTCCACAATTGTCCACATAACGAATAATGAACCGAGATACTCAAATACTTTTGGGCTAGTCTAGTACGTATTCAAAAAATTATAAACTAATAAATGTTAGCCCAAACTCTTTCCGTTCAATGTTTTTTACATTGTTATAAAACCTAAACTATATGACATTCTCTTCCAGTAATTAAATATTGTCTAAAACACATACAAGGAAGATTGACAATGTTGAAAAATAATTTTGGGCTTCTCTCCTTTCTTTCCAAAAAATCTATAAATCTCGTGTCTACGATATTTCGACCCTATGAGTTATTTCACATAACCCAGTAATAAACTGAAAAATAACGAACGTATTCAAACAAGACATTTTTTCACAATTGTCTGCATAATGGTTAATGAAACGAGACACTCAAATAATTTTGGGCTAGTCTAGTAAGTATTTAAAAAATTATTAACTAATAAAAGTTATCCCAAACTTTTTCCGATCACTTTTTTTTACATTGTTATAAAACCTTAACTACACAACATTCTCTTCCAGTAATTAAATTATGTTTAATACACATACCAAGGAGATTGAAAATGTTAAAAATAATTTTGGGCTTCTCTTCTTTGTTTCCAAAAAATCTATAAATCTCGTGCCTACGATATTTCGACCCTATGAGTTATTTCACATAACCCAGTAATAAACTGAAAAATAATGAACGTACACAAACAAGACATTTTTTTCACAATTTTCCACATTATGGGTAATTATACGAGATACTCAAATAATTTTGGGCTAGTCTAATACGTATTAAAAAAATTATAAACTAATAAAAGTTATGCCAAACTTTTTCCGATCACTTTTTTTTACATTGTCATAAAACCTAAACTACACAACATTCTCTTCCAGTAATGAAATATTGCCTAAAACACATTCATAGGAGTTCGACAATGTTCGAAAATAATTTTGGGCTTCTGTTCTTTTCTTCCAAAAAATCGATAGTTCTCGTGCGTACGATATTTCGACCTTACGAGCACATTCACAATACCCAGGAAAAAATCAATAATAATGAACGTATAGAAACAGGACTTTTTCTGACAATAGCCTATAGGTAGCGTAATAAAACGAGACATTCAAATATTTTTGGGCTAGTCTAGTACTTTTTGAAAAAATTATAAACCAATAACAATTATCTCATACTTTTTCGTATCACCATTCTTTACACTACAATTAAACCTAAACTACAGGACTGTCTCTTCTAGTAATCGAACATTGTCTAAAACTCATACAAAGGTGGTCGAAATTGTTAAAAAATAATTTTGGGCTTCTCTATTTTCCTTCCAAAAAATCGATACTTTTCGTGCGTACGATATTTCGACCTTTCGAGCACTTCCACATTACCCAGAAAAAATCAATAAAATAAAACGTGTAGAAACAGGACTTTTTCTGACAATAGCCTATGAAATGGGTAATAAAACGAGACTTTCAAATAATTTTGGGCTACTCTAGTACTTTTTGAAAAAATTATAAACGTATAACAATTATTCAATACTTTTTCGGATCACGATTCTTTACACTGCCATTAAACCTAAACTATACGACTGTCTCTTCCAGTAATCTAACATTGTTTAAAACACATACAAGGGTGGTCGACATGCTCAAAATTAATTTTCGTCTTCTCTCCTTTCCTTCGAAAAGATTGAAGATTCTCGTGCGGATGATCAATCGACCTTTCGAGCCCTTTTTGATTATTCAGCAGTTAACTAAAATATGTTCGGCAGTACCAAAAATTATTACATAAGAAACCCTCATTTTTAGGTGGCGGCGGGCAACCAACGATAGCCATACGATCAAGCGCGTCACCATACCCTGTAAAAAATGTTAAAACATTACCATTCTGTTGTACCTGGTATGTACCGGAGTGTTTTGCCCAAATTGTTTTTGTACAAAGGATGGTAATTAAGATAGAGCTATTTAAATGTGGCGTCGAACGGCTAATAATAGAAATACCACCAAGCGCGTCACCATACCCCTTGAAACATGTGAAACCATTACTATTCGTTTTTACCTGGTTTTGTACCGGATTGTCCAACAGAAATTTAATTGTACCGAAGTTTTATTTAAGGTACAACCATTTAAAGTGGCGGCTGTTTGCGCACGCTAAGAACTCCAAGCACGTCTCCACCACCGTAAAGAATGTTAAACCAAAACCATTTGTCTGTTGATTGCAAATGATTTTCACCTTGAATGAATTTCTCAACTTAACTAAGCACTAAGATTTCAGACTCAATTTTGATAATCATATATTTTATTATTAAGTATACTATAACTGTGTAACACTTAAGCGATGTTATTCTCTTGTTTCTTTCTTCTCTTTATTCTCTTCTCTCTGTTTAAACAATTTTACTTAATAAACAGTATGGAACATTATATGTAATGTTTTTCTGATTTGGTGACAATGCCTATTTTAATTTCTTATTATCAAACTGTTATTTCTTTCACTTTAATATGCAAAGCTTTTCTTTTGTGAAGATTGATGAAAGACTTCTTTGTTAATTCTTTTAATTCAACAAAAATATTTGTCACATATGATTTACTGTATCTATTATTAATAGTCTTTTGAGAGTTTTAGAAAATTGACATCAGTAGTTAATGTACACTCGAAATTCATTGAAATATTATGTTGCAACACAGTGTCTCCTTGTACGTACGTGTGTGAGTATATGTAAACAATATTAATTTTTTAACTGTATGTTTCGCCTCATACTCTCAAGCCAGTTTACCGACCCTTTTAAAACTCAATTACATATCTCAGATATTCAAATTGACAAAAAGAAGAATTTATGGAGACATGCTGTAACTATAAAAACGTGTGAGTTAATTTAAATATTTAGGCCTTTTTAATAATTAATACTATTACATAAAAATTGAATTTTTTTTACAAAACCTCTGGATTATTTTTGTGAATGTTTTACTTAAATTTTCCTCTTTATACAGTAATACATAGCCACTAGGAAAGTACATACTATTCTGACACTAGTCTTCGCACTGCCCGCGACGCCGCAAGGAAGCGCGGGACAGCTTGGGCCTCGTTCCAGGTACTGTCATAAAAGAGCCGGCGAGTAGAAAGGAAGTGCCGAAACGGTCGGGCCTCGACCACAGATGTTGCAACTAGGGAACACATTGACGAATAACATATCATAAATATTAGTGACCCAACAGGGTCCTCCCAGCAGAGGCTCCGGGGGTGTGAACGGTAAGGGTCAGTTGCACATTTTGTCTAGGCTCCCTGGAAGCGAAGCGCAGACCGTCTGTAACCCCCTTCTACCTTGTGAGCTCTATCGGAGAATTATGCGAGTACTACAGTAGAATGTAGCAACCATATACTTTTCCGTATTATCAAATTAACTGGAAACATAAATGGGATTGATATCGTCTTCAACCGAAAATAACTACTAAAGACATTTATAATTTAGTTTGATAGTTAAATAATTATAATTTTCTGTAATCAGTAGTTAAAATAAATATGAAGTCGTGACAACCCTTTAAACAACTATGTGTATACTTACAGTATTAAATTTACGCGATTTGTTTTCGCCGCAATCGGGTTCGGACAATAAAACCCATACCGTCGATAGACGGTATGGATTTTATAGACCGAATTATTGACGCTTTAGTATGAGTATACACTTTTATCCAAATAGTCTAAGAATTATAAGGGTACAACTACGTTTTCATCATTTTACACTACAATGAAAATAAAGTTTGTAAATTCTGTATCTCACTTAATCCTCCAAAACCACGTAAGATATTCACTGAAGGAAACGACTGAGGTTTATTGCGGCGGCGGTGGTGTAATATATTTTATATATTTTTTTAATTATAATTAATTTTAATAATATAATAATTATATATAATTATATATAATTATATATATATATATAATTATATATATATAATTATAATTTTCAATAATAATTATAATTATTTTAATACGTATTAGTCTAGCCCAAATTTTTTTGGAAGGAAAGAACAGAAGCCCAAAATTATTTTCGAACATTGTCGAACTCCCATGAATGTGTTTTAGGCAATATTTCATTACTGGAAGAGAATGTTGTGTAGTTTAGGTTTTATGACAATGTAAAAAAAAGTGATCGGAAAAAGTTTGGCATAACTTTTATTAGTTTATAATTTTTTTAATACGTATTAGACTAGCCCAAAATTATTTGAGTATCTCGTTTAATTACCCATTATGTGGAGAATTGTGAAAAAAATGTCTTGTTTGTGTACGTTCATTATTTTTCAGTTTATTACTGGGTTATGTGAAATACCTCATAGGGTCGAAATATCGTAGGCACGAGATTTATAGATTTTTTGGAAAGAAAGAAGAGAAGCCCAAAATTATTTTTGAACATTTTCAATCTCCCTGGTATGTGTATTAAACATAATTTAATTACTGGAAGAGAATGTTGTGTAGTTAAGGTTTTATAACAATGTAAAAAAAAGTGATCGGAAAAAGTTTGGGATAACTTTTATTAGTTAATAATTTTTTAAATACGTACTAGACTAGCCCAAAATTATTTGAGTGTCTCGTTTCATTAACCATTATGCAGACAATTGTGAAAAAATGTCTTGTTTGAATACGTTCGTTATTTTTCAGTTTATTACTGGGTTATGTGAAATAACTCCTAGGGTCGAAATATCGTACGCACGAGAACTATCGATTTTTTGGAAAGAAAGTAGAGAAGCCCAAAATTATTTTTCAACATTGTCAATATTCCTTGTATGTGTTTTAGACAATATTTAATACTGGAAGAGAATGTCTTGTAGTTTAGATTTTATAACAATGTAAAAAATATTGAACGGAAAGAGTTTGGGCTAACATTTATTAGTTTATAATTTTTTGAATACGTACTAGACAAGCCCAAAATTATTTGAGTGTCTCGCTTCATTAACCATTATGCAGACAATTGTAGAAAAATGTCTTGTTCGAATACGTTCGTTATTTTTCAGTTTATTACTGGGTTATGTGAAATTACTCATAGGGTCGAAATATCGTACGCACGAGAACTATCGATTTTTTGGAAAGAAAGTAGAGAAGCCCAAAATTATTTTTCAACATTGTCAATCTTCCTTGTATGTGTTTTAGACAATATTTAATTACTGGAAGAGAATGTCATATAGTTTAGGTTTTATAACAATGTAAAAAACATTGAACGGAAAGAGTTTGGGCTAACATTTATTAGTTTATAATTTTTTGAATACGTACTAGACTAGCCCAAAAGTATTTGAGTATCTCGGTTCATTATTCGTTATGTGGACAATTGTGGAAAAATGTCTTGTTTGAATACGTTCGTCATTTTTCAGTTTATTACTGGGTTATGTGAAATAACTCATAGGGTCGAAATATCGTAGACACGAGATTTATAGATTTTTTGGAAAGAAAGGAAAAAAGCCCAAAATTATTTTTCAACATTGTCAATCTCCCTTGTATGTGTATTAGACAATATTTAATTACTGAATGAGAATGTCATGTAGTTTAGGTTTTATAACAATGTAAAAAATATTGAACGGAAAGAGTTTGGGCTAACATTTATTAGTTTAGAATTTTTTGAATACGTACTAGACTAGCCCAAAAATATTTGAGTATCTCGGTTCATTAATCGTTATGTGGACAATTGTGGAAAAATGTCTTGTTTGAATACGTTCGTTATTTATCAGTTTATTACTGGGTTATGTGAAATAACTCATAGGGTCGAAATACCGTAGACACGAGATTTATAGATTTTTTGGAAAGAAAGAAGAGAAGCCCAAAATTATTTTTCAACATTGTCAATCTCCTTTGTATGTGTATTAGACAATATTTAATTACTGAATGAGAATGTCATGTAGTTTAGGTTTTATAACAATGTAAAAAATATTGAACGGAAAGAGGTTGGGCTAACATTTATTAGTTTATAATTTTTTGAATACGTACTAGACTAGCCCAAAATTATTTGAGTATCTCGGTTCATTAATCGTTATGTGGACAATTGTGGAAAAATGTCTTGTTTGAATACGTTCGTTATTTTTCAGTTTATTACTGTGTTATGTGAAATAACTCATAGGGTCGAAATATCGTAGACACGAGATTTATAGATTTTTTGGAAAGAAAGGAGAGAAGCCCAAAATTATTTTTCAACATTGTCAATCTCCCTTGTATGTGTATTAGACAATATTTAATTACTGGATGAGAATGTCATGTAGTTTAGGTTTTATAACAATGTAAAAAATATTGAACGGAAAGAGTTTGGGGTAACATTTATTAGTTTATAATTTTTTGAATACGTACTAGACTAGCCCAAAATTATTTGAGTATCTCGGTTCATTAATCGTTATGTGGACAATTGTGGAAAAATGTCTTGTTTGAATACGTTCGTTATTTTTCAGTTTATTACTGGGTTATGTGAAAAAACTCATAGGGTCGAAATATCGTAGACACGAAATTTATAGATTTTTTTGGAAAGAAAGAAGAGAAGCCCAAAATTATTTCGGAACATTGTCTATCTCCCTTGTATGTGTATTAGACAATATTTAATTACTGGAAGAGAATGTCTTGTAGTTTAGGTTTTATAACAATGTAAAAAATATTGAACGGAAAGAGTTTGGGCTAACATTTATTAGTTTATAATTTTTTGAATACGTACTAGACTAGCCCAAAATTATTTGAGTATCTCGGTTCATTAAGCGTTATGTGGACAATTGTGGAAAAATGTCTTGTTTGAATACGTTTGTTATTTTTCAGTTTATTACTGGGTTATGTGAAATAACTCATAGGGTCGAAATATCGTAGACACGAAATTTATAGATTTTTTGGAAAGAAAGGAGAGAAGCCAAAATTATTTTTCAACATTGTCAATCTCCCTTGTATGTGTATTAGACAATATTTAATTACTGGAAGAGAATGTCTTGTAGTTTAGGTTTTATAACAATGTAAAAAATATTGAACGGAAAGAGTTTGGGCTAACATTTATTAGTTTATAATTTTTTTAATACGTACTAGACTAGCCCAAAATTATTTGAGTATCTCGGTTTCATTAACGTTATGTGGACAATTGTGGAAAAATGTCTTGTTTGAATACGTTCGTTATTTTTCAGTTTATTACTGGGTTATGTGAAATAACTCATAGGGTCGAAATATCGTAGACACGAAATTTATAGATTTTTTGGAAAGAAAGGAGAGAAGCTCAAAATTATTTTTCAACATTGTCAATCTCCGTTGTATGTGTATTATACAATATTTAATTACTGGAAGAGAATGTTGTGTAGTTTAGGTTTTATAACAATTTAAAAAAAGTGATCGGAAAATGTTTGGGCTAAATTTAATAATTTCTAATTATTTTAATACGTACTAGACTAGCCCAAAATTATTTCAGTGTCTCGTTTCATTAACCATTATGCAGACAATTGTGGAAAAATGTCTTGTTCGAATACGTTCATTATTTTTCTGTTTATTAGTGTGTAATGTGAAAAAACTCCAAATATCGTAGACACGAGATTTCGATTTTTTGGATGGAAAGTAGAGAAGCCCAAAATTATTTTTGAACATGGTCTAACTCTCTCGTATGTGTTTTAGACAATATTTAATTACTGCAGGAGAATGTCGTGTAGTTTAGGTTTTATAACATTGTAGGAATGGTGAATGGAAAGAGTTTGGGATAACTTTTATGAGTTTATGATTTTTTTAATACCTACTACCCTAGCGCAAATTTATTTGTGTGTCTCGTTTCATTAACCATTATGCAGACAATTGTGAAAAAATGTCTTGTTCGTATACGTTAATTATTTATCAGTTTATTACTAGGTAATGTGAAATAACTCATAAGGTCGAAATATCGTAGGCACGAGAATCATCGAGTTTTTGGGAAGAAAAGGAGAGAAGCCCAAAATTATTTTTGAGCATTTTCAAACTCCATTGTAAGTGTTTTAGAATATATTTGATTACTGGAATAGAACGTCGTGTAATTTAGGTTTTATTACAAAATAAGAAAAAAGATTTGGTAAATTGTGGGATTATTTTTATTAATTTTAATTTTTTTAATCAATACTGTACTAGCCCAAAATTATTTGAGTAACGCGTGTGATTTAGAATTATGTGGACAATTGTCAAAAAATGTCTTGTTCGTATACGTTCATTATTTTTGTGTTTATTTCTGAACAATGGAAGAGTGCTCGAAAGTTTGTAATATCGTATGCACGTTTTGGAGTTTGTGGAACTTACGTGTATGTAATTTAGAGATTATTCGATTCCTGGAAGAGAATGTCTTGTAGTTTAGGTTTTATAACAATTTAAATATTAAAGAAATGAAAAAAATATGTGATAAATTATCTATATTAAATCTTTCATTAACTAAAATTTTGCAATTGCTTATAATGGATGGAATTGTGGCTCTAATTTCTTTGAACCGTAATATCGTGTGTGTGTGTGTGATTTCTTCTGATCTTCTAGTTCTGAGCATGTGGAGCTTTTCAATCCCTTTTTTTGCTAAGTTGAATTTGGGTGTTTGTACTCGTAATGTGGGTGAACAAAATTGATTTCGGTGTCATTAAAGACTCCAAATTATGGCGCATGATTTTTTTAGTTATGAAATATTCGGGTGGTTCTCATTTCTCTCTCTCGTAGTTAGGGATGAGTTTCAAAAATTTGAGTAGCGGCCCATAGAAAAACCAGAATTCAATTGTTTAGATCACGCAAAAAAGTTTGAATTTTGAGTAAGTCGGGGTAGTAACTTAACCTCCCCCTATTTTGTAATCTTAAATTGGGAGATTTTAGGGTATCAAAAATAATGTTTTTGGTGATAATGAAGAGCCCAAAATTACCCTAAAATTATGGCGCAGGAATTTTTGAGTTTTTAAAAATTTATGGTGGTTTTGGTTTTTGGTTTTCTTATTTAGGGGTGAGTTTCGGAATTCAAAAAGTGGCGCTTGGGAGCCCAAAATTCACTGATTTCGACCGTACAAAAAAATTTGAATTTTTTGGAAGTGGGGGTGCTAGCTTTACCAACCCTTATTTTGAAACCTTCATTTCGGGGTGTAGTGGGGTACAAAAAATAATGTTTTTGGTATCCCTGAAGAGCCCAAAATTAGCCCAAAACTATGGCGCAAGAATTTTTGAGTTTTGAGAATTTGAGGTGGTTTTGGTTTTTGGTTTTCTTATTTAGGGGTGAGTTTTGGAATTTCGAAAAGTGGCGCACGGGAGCCCAAAATTCACTGATTCAGACCGTACAAAAAAATTTGAATTTTTTGGAAGTGGGGGTGCTAGCTTTACCAACCCTTATTTTGAAACCTTCATTTTGGGGGGTAGTGAGGTACAAAAAATAATGTTTTTGGTATCCCTGAAGAGCCCAAAATTAGCCCAAAACTATCGCGCAAGAATTTTTGAGTTTTGAGAATTTGAGGTGGTTTTGGTTTTTGGTTTTCTTATTTAGGGGTGAGTTTTGGAATTTCGAAAAGTGGCACACGGGAGCCCAAAATTCACTGATTCAGACCGTACAAAAAAATTTGAATATTTTGGAAGTGGGGGTGCTAGCTTTACCAACCCTTATTTTGAAACCTTCATTTTGGGGGGTAGTGAGGTACAAAAAATAATGTTTTTGGTATCCCTGAAGAGCCCAAAATTAGCCCAAAACTATGGCGCAAGAATTTTTGAGTTTTAAGAATTTGGGGTGGTTTTGGTTTTTGGTTTTCTTATTTAGGGGTGAGTTTTGGAATTTCAAAAAGTGGCGCTCAGGAGCCCAAAATTCACTTGTTTTGACCGTACAAAAAGTTTTGAATTTTGAGGAAGTGGGGGTGCTAGCTTTACCAGCCTCATTTTGAAATTTTAATTTCGGGGTATTGGGAGGTAGCCCAAAATTTTTGAATGGGGGCTGAAATTAGCCCAAAATTAGCCCAAAATTATGGCGCAAAAATTTTTCAGTTTTTCGAAAGTGGGGGTGCTAGCTTTACCGACGTCCCAATGTTATCGGCCGAACTATGTAATAATCTTTCAAGCCGAGATCACATGTTCATATTCATAGAGCACAAGGATCACCGCCCTTCGCAGAATAACGAAAGCCCTTCGAAGAACATTTATGGAACATAATCGAGAGGGCAATTTGTGCACAAAATTCTGCACCGGCAAAACTTCCGCCATTATGGACGGTTATAGAGGGAGCATGGCTCATTAATTCCGCAGGGGACTTTCAACGACTTGTTGCGTCCATGTCACGTCGAGTTGCAGCATTAGGCTGGGCCTACATGACATGAGTAGGTAACCCTTGACTTTTGTGACTTCAGTATATAACATATTTTATTACAAGAAAACCCAGCAGTTTCACAACTAAATACTCCACTTTTGGCAAGCCTCGAAGCACCAAGCTAGATTCAGTGCAGTGAATACAGAGGTTCACGTGTGGAGCATAAAAGTAATAAAATATGGTATATTTGTCCCCGTAGTTTAATACTTACGTCGCGGTTGTATTTCTAATGCATTAGTTGGAATCTGTAAAATGGGTACGCAATGTACCCAACTATTGCAATTCGTCTCATAACTCAACCTTTGCATTTCATAAAGAAACAAATTGAAGGTATAGGAGGTTAAGAAGTATACATAGAGACAGATTCACTACGAATAATACAGCTATATTTTGTATTCATCATTTTAAATCGTTTGTAATTATAAGTTTGTGATTAGTTAAGACATTTTGCCTGTTTTAAATGGAACAATATGATGTGTGCTCCATGAAATACCAAAACGTGAGCGAAAGCTTTCTGAAGATTTTTAAACACCAGCCGAGTTATCACTTATTGAAACTCGATAATGAAATAGATTCTAGCAATCTTATGGTTGTAAACGGGGCGTTATGTTCACTTGTTTCTAAGACTTCACGACGAATAGTGAAGCATGATTCAGCGTTACGAACCTAAAAAGAAGCGAAAGGGCAAAAAATATCGTAAAGAAGGAATTTCATGAAGTAAACAAAGTTATTTAAGATTACTCTTATTCATTACGAAGTATCACACAATTTAATAATGTTTGTAAGGACTCCATTTACAGGCACCTCGGCGTGATGGGAGTGATTCACTTCCACGTGAATGACGTTAACATGATGAAAACAGCACTAAAATATTGCTAGAAATAAAAACTAGTGGTGCTGTCAAAGCACATACTTTCTCATATTGGTTATAAATGCTCCGCAATATTATACTACCACACAAACCAGCAAAAGTGATTTCAGCCAGCAACGGGGCATCAACTGATGTTACGTCCCTCTGACCGAAAGATCCTAGGGTTCGAGTCCCGACGATGGCAGGAGAATTCTAGCGGTCGGCTGCTCTGGTCGGTACTTTTCCGTGGTTTCTCCGATCAAAAGCAGGCGAATGCCGGGGCAGTACCCTAACAAACGGGCCACGGACCGCGCGTGATCTTTCCTACCTCTTCCTTATCCTATCTTCTTCCGTTACACTCATTTACACTAACATGCACTACCCTACTACATATGGCAGGAGACCAGTAAAGAGCTTAGAGCTTGTCCCGGCTGGGGCAGTGCCCCGCTGGTGTGAGATATCTGGTTGAGAAAAATCCCGATAGCCGACAGTAGGTCGGCGGCGGATCCCGCCATACAGCGGGGGAAGAACGCCGCCAAGTCCCGAAAAAACATCCACTACACTTACAGTACTAATGACCTTAGTAGTTGGCGCGCCCGGAATTAATAACAATCAATTAATTAACTAGCATTTTTTTTCCGTTCCGAGACCCGATCTCAGTTCCTCAGAGTTAACTTCTCCACACTCATACCACTTATCCACCCAAGAGTACATGGATCGATCTCGGACAGGGGCATAAGAAGGTAAATGTCTGATTTATGTAAAGAAACATCAACAATCAAAATATATGTTGCAAAATCCCAAAGCCTACAGTCCCATTTAAATAACCCCGTCTGTGGCGTCGTGGTAGCGAAATGACTACACAGACACGAGCTCTAGTCACAATATTTATTTACAGAATTTTATACAGTATTTACAGCTCTGGGGTTACGTTCGCAATCTACCTCCGCGACTCCACGCACACTGCTCCCATCTCCCGGCTAGTGCATCCTCCACCCAGACGCTTTACCGCGCCGGTGTCCTGACACCCGGTGCTACGCACTCGCAGTGTCCAAGGAATGCACTACTGCCAACGGGCCGCAGTTGCGTCCGCACGCGAGGCGATCTCTCAACGAACTCCTCTTTCCGGCCAGCTAGCTTCTGGCGGTCATGTCCCCCCACCCCCTAGCTTCTCTGCACATGCGGGTGGCTCTGGGACCATATGGCCAGCCAGCCTCCCCTGACCGCCGGCGGGGGGTCAGGACACTTTGCCCAGCCGACTTCCGTCCCGGAGTGTTAATGGCTCCCTTTTCAGTTGACACAAGCTACTAACAGTCTTTGTGCCAGCCGACCGGACGTCCTCCCCTCTGCTCGCCATCTTCGACACTTTCTAAAGATGTTCGAAGCCCTGGCCGCCATGTGGTGACGTTACAATATTAATGATTATTAATAAATGATATTAATAATTATATATCATTATTAAC
>BLKR01003339.1:37500-149761 GCA_011170035.1 Teleogryllus occipitalis
CCGTAGTTCAGGTGCAATGTACGGTAGTTTAGCGTGAGGGGAGACAAGGGAGGCACCCAAGGAAAATATGAGTCGTATGCCAACGGGACATTTACCTGGTCGCGCCACTTAAGGAGGATGCTCCTCGAATGTGGAATTAATTATCTCTTATAGGTCTTAATAAAATGAGAAAACATAACAGAATAATAGAATGAGATGGCCCAATCACGACAGTGGTTTATTATCCTAATGATACTTTTGATACGTACATCGAGGCTCGGGTGCAGCGCAGTCCAATTTCAGCAGTGACGCGACCAAGTGTACAGAAGAGGCAAGAGCGGTGGAGGGGATGTCGACAGGAGCAGTTTCGGTCTAGCTCAGGGATGTCCGACTTGCAAGGTATCAAAGATCATAACTCAAAAATTTAATATGATTGCGGACCATATTTTCATTATTTGTGCGATATAAACCTGACTTCTCCGAAATGTTTGTCGGCACATTGCTCAGCTGCTCTTAAACGGTGGGTGGGGGTTTGGGGATGGAAGCATGCGTGATATCAGGTCGTATCATGCATGACGCATTAAAAATCATCCCAATCAAATTGGGATGATTTTTAATTTCTGAATTTACGAGGAAAAATCCTTAAATCTAAACTTCATATATTTTTACATTAAAGGGGAGTTGACCCCGGCAAGGCTAGGGTACAACACTGAGCGTGCGCTAGGAACACAATGTTCTCGCCAGACATATTTGCAAGGGACTTTCACTGTTGACTGATTAACTAACGCGCCACAATAGATGACAATGAGAGCCGCATGCGGGTCGTCAGTTAAAGAACCCTGGTTTAGCTGAATCAACAGTAGAGTGGAGAAGATGTTGACAGAACTATTTCAGGTCTATTTGAACCAACGGGTGGGTGGAATGGGTTGGTCCACACGGCGACCAGGTTCTCGCGCAAAGGCAAAGCCCTCTGCATCTCCCGCAATGCGGAAGGCAATCGTTACATAGGCCATTCTTGCTGACACGCTTTTTTACTTTCTCGCCCTTGTTAATGTAAGAAGAGAAAGTGTAGTAATTGTGCGCCGAAAAACGAATTTTTGACAGAAAAACTCTTATTGTCAGGCTCTTGTAACTAAAAACTAAATAAATCCTGTTCCTATTAGCAGTAAATTATTTTTTAACGCGTGGTGTAGCCAGAATACAGTTTTATGGTTCCTTGATAGCGAAAATTAATTGGCAGCAGAACGTCCATCAGTCTGTCCGTCTATGGTCAACGCTAGCGCCTAAACCGTTTAGCCGGTTTTCTCCAAAACTGACATTCCCCGATCGATCTGAACGAATCCTCAGGTTTCGGGAATTTCAAATGAATATTTTGATTTTTGAGGGCACTTTACATAGACTCTAAGCTTTGTCAAAATTTTCTCAAAAATACCTCCAATTTCTTTGATTCAACTTTGTTCTCGGATAGCGTAAAAGACGCTTAATAGAAGAGATGACGCCCTGATTTTTTGAGAATTGCAAAAGTGCAATTTGTGTGGGAGTCTTCCCACAATTACAACATTGAAAAGAGAGATATTTTTTCTTAATGAAATCTGTCATTTAAAGATTAAAAATTGAAGTAAGGTCATGTTCAAATTTTCGAAAATATGAACAATTTTCCTGTAATTTTGCATGAAATTCAAGAAAGATTGCAGCAGGATAAGGGGGTCAAAATTCCCCCAAGCATAATTCAATTTTGAATAGACGGCATGTTTAGTGTTATTTGGAAAGTCATTTTTCCAAAATCTCAGAGGGACAGCTCGATTACACTGGCCTGCGATGATTTCATTGCCGCCATCTTTTATTGCTTTTTAAGATTACTTTTGTACCCTTTTGATCCGACGTTATTTTTCCTGCATTACGTCACATTTTTTAAAATCTTATATTATGTTTTTATCACATTCAAGCATTTATGCCCTTCTTAAGTTGTTACAGGAGGAGTTGTTTTAATTAAGATTTCTAGATTAGTTTATTAATTCGATGTTCTGCAGCTATCTGGCAACTCTGTATAATCTGCTCGGTCTAGAGTCAATGCGGATAGTTGATGTTCCAGCCCACAGCGTCCGGAAAATTGACAAGACTGTGCCTCCTCTGAATCTGAATGTGATGCAGAAATGACCGCTCTTACCTCTGACGGTGATTTCTCGATTTAAGATTTTGAAAAGGAACCTTCACGTTTCAAGCAAAGAGCATTAAATGATTTTGTTCGAGGTTTTGGACTTAGAAAGGAATCTGCCGAGATACTCGGGTCTTCACTTCGCGACAGGAACATGTTGGCACCAGGAACGATGTACTCTTGGTACAGATATTGCGATCTAGATTTTACACACTTCTTTTCTGAAGAGGGAACTTTGTTTACTCCAACAACATCCCGGCGGTTATGCCGAAAGTGATTACCACAGTACGACTATATATAAGGGAGACTTTTCATCGATGCCTCCAAGCTTAGTTTGAAGTGCGTCCTTCTTCATAATGAAATCAAACTTTCATTCATTCCCATTACTCGTTCTGTTATTATGCGAGAAACATGGAATTCCTGAGATGATGTGTAAAATGAAGTACAGGAACACAAGTCGAAAGTCTGTGATTTTAAAATCATAGGTATTCTGTTACGTTTTACACGCAGATTACACAAAATACCCCTACTTTCTGAGTGAGTGGGACAGGCGAGCAAGATTCCACCACTGAACTCAAAAAGAATGGCCACGTAGACAGTGGATTGTAGGCTCGAAAATCGTAAAAGCTCTTGTTGACAAGACCGTCATACTGTTACCTCTGCTTCATTTCAAACTTGGGCTTATGAAGAAACTGTTAAAGCTCTAAACAATGAAGGTGAATGGTTTCAGTACCTGTGTCATCGATTCACTGGCATCAGTAATGCCAAAATCAATTAGAGTATTTTCACAGGTCCAGATATCAGGAAACTTCTGATGCTAATGTTGAAGATGTTATGTGCGCTGCAGAACGATCGGCATAGAAATCATTACGAGATGTGGTCAAAACTTTACTTGGTAAAAAGTTTGCCCATATGTTCATACGTATGTAATATAGTAGTGATTAAATGAGTAACAATAATAAGAAAGAAGCATTCCTTACATATGATAATAAATTAATTGCAAACTTGCCTGTGCGCGTGTCTCAAATTTCTCGAATTTTCATTTTGATTTTGCAAAAAGCCTGATGTGATAGAGAAAAACTGACTTCAGTTCCGGAATCAGCGTGTTCGAAGTATAAAATATCATTATTTAAACATTATGCAATGATCAGAAAGTTTAAATTCGCAGGTCAGTGTTGTTTTGTAAGATCTCAGAAAATTCGAATTTTCGGTTTTTGATTTTTTCATATCACTACTTGGAGATAAAATTTTCAAAAAAATTATGAGACATAGTTAACATCTATACGTATCTTGGAGAGCGTATACGTATTCCTTCCTGGATCACTCTCGGACGTATATGGGCGGTTTCGTGGATGCCACTTATTATACCATTATATATGACTTCTAGTTCATCGTTCAATATGGACGCTGCCACTCTCAGGGGTCCGCGGCTCCACTGACCGTCTTCAGCCCATCCGTTCATTCGCATGCTTCCTGGGTGTGCGGGCCCCTCGGTCTGCCGGGCTCGGTCTTCGTAGGCGCTGTTAGCGCGCTCGACGGTTCGCTTCGTTTGTGCTGTGCGGTGGTCGGCCGTCGCGGGGGAAGTTTGGGTCGCCTCCACTGAGAGGGGATTGCGTGGGTTGTGGCTGTGTGGCGCACGATTCTTTCTCCTCCATCTTAGAGCCGTGCGCCTGTGAACATCCGCGTAAGTGATGGGATTTTCTTTTTTCTCCTCGACTTGTCCCGTGCGGGGGCTGCATGTCTCTACCGGTCTATGGCGTGCGTTGCAGCGGGCTCTCTTCCCAGGGGACGTCCTCTTCCTCTACAATGGGTCTTGATGATTGAGGTCTCTCTTCCCAGGGGAGACACTCCTCTTCTACAGTTCTTTTGGCATATACCACCGTTTAACCGTCTTACATTCATACAAAACTTCCATCTCCCTGCTACCAACTTCACATTACAATTATAAGTAATTGTTACCAACACCTCAGTGGGTGTTAATGCTCGGGGGTTAGTGGGGTCCCCGCTTTCTGCCAGGCACCGCAGACGGTCTTGCACGTTACCTCCTGATGTAAGCTCGCGGCCGCCGGGGGGCGGTTAGTCCGTCTGCAACAAATTTTTCGGGGAGGTCCTGTTGCCCGCGCACGAGTGGTCACATGGAAGGCTGGTATGGGGGAGGCCCGCCACGTCTTCCTCAAATGCGGTGTCCCTTTCGTAGGCGTCGTCGCGATGTAGGGGGGCCTACCTCATTCATTAGAAATTGGTGTATGCGGGCTCGGGCTTCACGGGCGGTGTTTGGTCTCATTCGCCTGGCGTCTGCGCTCTACCTCCTCTCGTTTCGCGCAGGCGACCTATAATGGCTGGAGGCATGTTTTGCTGTTGGGAATCGCCGCCCGCAACCTGGGTGTGTGCAGCTGGCTGCTAGGATCTCGCGCGTCGTTGGCGGGGGAGCCGCGCGCATGGCTTCCGGGCATTCTCTACAGTGTTTCTGCCAGCTAATGGCGCTGCGATTGCAGCCACCGCAGATTCGCAGATTAACAGTATGGAGGGTATCCCATGTTTCTTTTCGATGTGCTTGATGAGGAAACAGCGGCGGGTGCTTTCCTTGACGATGCTGGAGACTAGCGCGTCGCAGATCGGGCAGATTTCGATTTCATTTATTGGGTTAGGGATTAATACCGTCCCATGGCCGTCGAGTGCTGGCCGGAGGAGCTTGTTGGTGTTATCAAAGGCCGGGCCGACGGAGTTTCTCCAAAACGCCGGCCTGTTTGTAAAGATGGTGCTCCGGTCTTTAAGAAACCGGCATTTTCGCAAGTGGGCTCTTTCGGTCGTGGTTTCCCCGCACACTAGACATCTGATCACGCACGGCCTCCAATGAGTTCTTTCTGTAAGCTCATGAATTTACCGAACTCTCTCACCACGGCTCTTGTGACAGGAGATAGGCCATCGGGTAGGGAGCAGGGGCATCAAAACACCGGTGGGGTGGGGACAAATACAATTACATCACGGTCCTCTCTACATGCGCCATAAAACCTAGATATTCAGGAGCCTGGGCATCAGCTAATAGGAAGTGCGCGTCGAGCTGCATGGAAGTGGTTCGTGAGGTATGATCAGAGACGGAGGGCGGTTCTTTGCGGTGGTGCAGCGTTCTCGCTGGCGCACCGGTTGAGCAGTGCAGCGTAGGCGGGTCGGAGCTCAGCAGAGGGCTTGCAAGAGGCGCGATCACGGCTGGGTGCTGCCTGGCCTGGGCTGTAGCGTTATAACAGGCGGTCTGCCAGGGCGTTATAAATTTACTACTGTTGGAAGATGTACGTCGGAGTATTCGAAATCAATTGAGGTTGGAGGGCGTACAAGTCCCGTGCTAGGCCAGGTTCTGGCCGCGGTAGGGGTGCATGCGTATTTTTCGCCCTCCTTTCGTCCACTGGTGAAGCGTTGTCCTACTAAATCGCCAATGTGAGCTATTCCAGGCAAATCGCACAAGAGTTGACCCGACTTTTTTTAAAAAATACTAAAAATGTAAATAATTTTTACTTTTTCGTATACGTACGTATATATGGAGTAATATACGTAGTATAGAGAAAATTATGTAATGCTGCGCGAAAAAACGGCGAAGTTTCGACAGAAAAAAATTCATTGTCGGGCCGTGAAAACAAGAAAGTGGATAAATTCAGATGCTAAATTAAGAGAAAAAAATCATCTAACACGTGGTGCAATCAGAATTCCCGTTTTGTAGGTCCTTGATGCCGAAAAATCAACTGAAACCAAAACGTCCGTCCGTCCGTCGGTCCACCTGTCTGTCCGTCCGTCCGTCTGTCCGTCCGTCCGTCCGTCCGTCCGTCCGTCCGTCCGTCCGTCCGTCCGTCCGTCCGTCCGTCCGTCCGTCCGTCCGTCTGTGAACACTGTTAGCGCGGAAACCACGCGTAAGATTTTTTCCAAATTGAAGAAACTCCTGTCCATCTGTCTCTACTTGAAGCTTTGGGATTTTGAAAAACCTTTAAAATTTGGGGAAGCTGCCCGTACATATTCAAAATTTTCTCAAAAACGGCTGCAATTTTTTTCTTTAAATTTCTCGCAAGAATAGGGTAAAATACACGTATAAAGGTGGCATAGCTCCAATTTTCGTGGTTAACTCTGAATTTTCGAAAATTGCACAAGTCTGAATTTTTTCGGCGTTTTCGTACAACTTCAAAATTGAAGACAGATTTTTCCTTCAAATGAAATTTGTTGTCCATAAATATTTCTTTCACAAAGTGACAAACAATTCTATCTTTCTTTTTTGAAAATTCAAAAAGGCTTCAAATGTTTTCTTTGAACTTTTCATACGGATAGTGTCAAATGCACTGTATAATATGAAATATAGTTTATTTTGTTGTATTCTTTTGTTTTTTCAAAAATTCCAATATATATATATATATATATATATATATATATATATATATATATATATATATATATATATATATATATATATATATATATATATATATATATATATATATCTTAACATCT
Source organism: Teleogryllus occipitalis (assembly GCA_011170035.1). Lineage (NCBI taxonomy): Eukaryota > Metazoa > Arthropoda > Insecta > Orthoptera > Gryllidae > Teleogryllus > Teleogryllus occipitalis. The sequence continues at coordinate 44,123 of BLKR01003339.1, forward strand.
CTCACGCCGTTAGTATGTACATTTCCAGAGATTTGTATACATTATTGCGTTTGTGAGTGGAAGTTCTTCCAATGACTTTAAATGAAGTATTTTGAAAACTCAATAGATTCCTGTGAAAAGGAGCTTCAAATTTTGCATTTACAGGAACGCTTAAATGCCATTTTCTTAAAAACAGCTTCAAATTTTTCAATGAAAATTTCTATTTAGGACGAGGATTTACTCTTCTTTGATATTCTTGAAGTAATATTCATGAAATTTAATAATTACAAAACAGAAAAAGTTAAGAAAATGTCAAAAAAAATGTACTTTGGGCAACGATAAATGTCAACTGGCAAGAGGATGGGACAAGAGCGTAAAGCCAGTCCACACCAAGGAAATTAGAAAACTACGAGAAAGTCTGTGCCATCCTGTAGGTTTCAACTTATGTCTTATTTTATACTGCAATATTTACTGCACATTCTGATCTTATTCAAGGTCAAAATAACTTACAATAAGATTTAAATATATTATATACCTGGTTTATTGATTGGTACATTAAAATCGACACTCAAAAATCATAAAGCTTTTAATTGGTTCCCAAATTCTACCCCAGTTAAATACTTACGTTTACACATAGACCCAAAATTAACTTTCTGAGAAGAAAATCAAATTTAGGATTTTCCCATCCTAAGCAAAATTTAAGATTCAATAATAAAGGAACAAATTATATTTTAAGAGCCCTTCTCATGAAGACTGCACAGGGGCTCCCCAAAAGTTAACCTGGCCATAAACATACACATTTTGTATAACATCCAGACTCTAATAGGTACTGACTAATTACTTCAATCAGAATGACTGTTCAAATGTCATACCTTTCTTTCATCTTTTTTTCTTGCTCCGCTGCCAATTCCTCTTGGGCTTTCTGAAAATAATTGTTAAAAATATTTTTTTAAATCCTGGATGAATATGTACAAGGAAATTTTTAATTGCTTTAAAATACATTTCACAGAAAAAGCAATTGTTCTGAAGATGAAATTGACCATTATTGCAATTATAAGGCTGTGTTAAAAAACACCCATGTCCACTTTTTTTTTATTCTGAAAAATTCACAAATCAGTGTTTGTAATGCAGGTAGAAAAATGCCTACTAATACTTAGACTTATCTGTTATTCAAACTTGTAATTGGTTTCCTTTTTAAACAATGTCAGAAGTTAATATTCATTTTATTCTGAAATTCAGCCCTTCTATTAGACAATTTTTATTATTACTGTCTATCCAAAAACTTTCGCAATTCTTTTCAATGAAACAAATTTATATCAATTAATTAATTTCCATTAATCACTTTGAAGCATAGTACTTGTCTAATTGCTTTTCTTTACATTATGAATTCAGAATAAGAAATAATTAGAGTTTGTTTCATTTAATACTCTGAAATGTATATCTTATTCCTCTGTTAATACATTTGTCAAAAAATAAATATTTGTATAAATAAATGTATTTTTTTTTTTAAATGAAAATTTCTACATATACTTGATGAGATAAAAATTTGCAAAAAATATAAGCATATTCCTTGTACGATTTTAAATAAAAAACACCAGGAATAAAAGAGGACACTCCACACATACAATTCTAAAAAATCAATTGTAAGTAGGGCACGCGTTGCCTACCCTGGACAAATGAATTGAGTTCAGTCAGTCTTTGGCACAAGTGCCGAAGAACAATAAAAGCTCTGCCTGATTAGAGTTTCAAGAGATATTAGTAACTCATGTGCTCACTCTGTTCACAGAAGGGATGGGTGATAGAGAAACAAATTTTACTGCTGAGTCCCTTTGCATCCCAGGGATGGGTTGCTCTCCTGACCTTGCTCGTGAAATATAACAGACCACTTGTCAAGGGACTTGAGTAAAATTTTCTGAGCATCAGTCGCAATACGCATCTGATCAAGAGAAGAGTGCTCGAGTTTGTTCTATGAATCATGCGTACACTGTGCTATATGAGTGGTGATCACCATATGAGATACGACAGATGTTTCAATCAATTTTATCTTTATGATCACGATTTGAAGAAAAGAAAAAATCCAAGTTATGTATACTACGATTTACTAGTGAAACTTGAATTAGAGGAGTCATTAGATTGGCAAAGTTGTGATTCATGTTGGATAAAGGGAGTCATCGAGATCATGGCTCCTGTGGCATAAATGAAAGTAGCGGAAAGTCCAGTGAATAGTGAAAACAGTGGAAATCAAGGAAATGACAATTTGAGCTCTTCAGATATGTAAAGTGACTGTGAAATGAATGTAGAGAAGATACACAACAGTTTTATCGCAATAGGAGAAACCCTGACAAGAAAAGAAAATCACAACAAAAACGATATCCCCAAGAGAAATTTCAGACAGGGCAAAGTGCTACCACAGATAATTTTTTTCACACTAAAGATTCTTCACCGTCAATTGAAAAATCAGGCAAGAAAGACATTAAGAAACTTATCAATTAATTTCACTCAACAGATCACAAGACATTGAAAATTCAAATTTTGACAATTTTTGAAAGTTGGAGATACAATAAAATTAAACGACACTTCCCAGCAATCGAACACATGATAAAAGTGGCTAAAAAGTTGGATGAAGAAAATGGAATTTTGTTCAGACCTGAAAGTAAATTTGGTAAGGCATAAGAACAGTGCATTGTGACAAAAGTTCAGGAATTTTAAGGTAGTAAGTGAGTACATATATTTGAAGTCAATCGTGAGGGACCAGAAAATTTCAAAATATCAGTAAAAATGTGATTCAAGAATCCGTCGTTTAATAACCACAATTGTGAAGTTGTACCACCACCACAAGAAGTACTTAAATTACTGCTTCATTCAAAGAAACCAACGGCCAATAACACAAGAAACACATCAGCAATCTACTGCACACTGGTTCGTAAAACAATTATATTGTTTAAAGTTACAGAGATCCCACTTTGATATTTTCTGGAGTTGTCAACAATACTCTGGTGCGTTTATTAATTTTTTTTTTAATTTTTAGCTCATCAAGTTAACAAAAATATTCAATTTTTTTTCGAAATTTGAAATTTCACAAAATTTCAAAAATTAAACATGTGTTTAAGTTTTGAATGGAATTTGAATGGAGTTTCTATAATTTGTATATTCAAATATGTGATATCTTTAAATTAGTGATGCATTTCATTTTTAGCAAATTTCACTATGCAATATTTCCAAAAATAATAAAGTTAGAAAGAAATAAAAATTCATGTGTTAACTTGTTTGATCTGTATTATAAATATAAAATAATTAAAAATATGAAGGTCAAATTTTGATCTTTTTTGTGCGATTTTACATGGAATGGCTCAGTAGCTGAATGACAGATTTGCTATTGACAGGTCAAAATTGAGCTTCAGGGCAATATAAATATAAAAATTCACCAGTTTTTGTTGGAGCACATGAATCTTAAAATAAGTTCTATATTAGAAAAACCAAATTAATAAGAATTTTAAAAATTTGGACCCATGTAAAATTTACACACTTTGTTAGTCATAGTGAAAATAGCTTCTTACTGTATCTCAACTTGAAGACAAATTCTGTTCTATACATTGAATTATTCAAAGTCCATCATGACAGGCCTTAATAGGCCTGTCATAGTGTAAAGTTAATGTTTCATAATTTCTAGTTTCTGCTCGTCTCTGTCCACCCTGCTAGAAAGTAGGGGTTACCAGAAGTGCTAACTCTTCACTAAATTATTTGCTCCACTTGACCCTAGCATATTTCCCTACACGCTGCCTGACATATTCCCCTTGCATGTTCACATGTTCCCTTGCATGATTACATGTTCTCTCAAATTACATAACCTATTTCTGGCATGACCCCCCTCCCCATGTACCCTTATACATTCCCTATATAATCCTGAACATGTGTCCTCACATGTTCATCACAGTTCCCACAGGGCACAATGCCTCCCCTCCTGAATGAAACAGGAAATTCTAAATGGCTAAAATTCCCAGAAGAGCAACTCCCCCCACAAAAAATGTAATAAGAGGGACCATGAAGATTTTTCACAAAAAATTGCAATCTCCAAAAACCAGAACTCTAAATTATTTTTTCAAGGTGATAATAGCTTCACACTGGAACCTAACTTACAGATTTTGGCAAGACATGCTACACAGTGATGAAGCCATCAAAAAATGGAATGGAATGTCCAAAAAGATCTGGTTAAGTAAATTGTAGTCCCTTGCAGGACTACAAAGAACTGGTTTTAAGCCTCTAGAACAGTTTGTTTCTGAGTTATGCATAATGGTAAAGTGTGTGGCTGCATAATGCTTATTGCAGGTAGCAGTGCTTCTGATTTCCCAAATGTGCCAAAATTTCCGAAAGTCTATTTTTTTAAAATTTTATTTATTTATTCATTTTTTCTTAAAATAAATTGATGCACCGTTGGCGGTAATTCCTGAACAAGTAGTAATACACTTACATGGTTTTGTATCATTAGTTTCTCGTAGAACGGAATTATCCATCATCTTTCCTTAGCATCTTATATACAGAAGAGATGTTAAGTTTTACATTAGAATATTAATAATTCTTTGATAGAACAATAGTATAATAAATTTTCATTAATTTAAAAATGTATAGCAAACTTAATAATTTTCTTTATTTTACACGTTGGGGGAGAGGGTGGGGCGACTGCCTACCCTTGCCTTACCTCTCAAATTCCACCAATGCCAACTTGGAAGAATTTTAAATAGAACCAAGAACTCAAAGACAAAAACTTAATGTTTTTCAAAAAGACCACCAAATAGAGAACTGTTAATGCTTTAATTTGATTATTACCCTAAAGAGTAATAAACTGTCAATTAATATTGACAGAATTCATTAACCTTTTTAACTAAAACTTATATAACTCTAATTGACAATATTAATTAAATTCTTAAATAGTATTCTAAAAGAGAAACCTAGCCTAACTAATATAAAAACACTGCAAAGTAATTTTCCTTAGCATTTATAAATCCAAAGTATTTGAACCTCATCTATAGCTAAAAATATTTTCCATGAAAAAAGAAAATAAAAGCCAATGAAAATACATATACAGCAAATGTTCACAAAAGAAAACATTGCTCTTATGTAGAGGTGTGAGGTAAAATGGTTGGTTAAGAAAATAATAATATCTTCTATTTTTAAATTGTAATAAGGAGATACAAAATTTACTTTTGTTGAGGTGGAAGGTGGTCTTTCTAAATATCATATTTTATAATAATGTTTGAACTGTTTAAATACCATTGAGAATCTGAACAATTTTAAACAGTTTAATGGAAATGTTTGCTGGGATTGGGGAGGGTATTTCATCAAGATTTTGATTAAAGATCCTTCTGATGAAAAACAAAGCATTTTCAGACACACAAGATGAATTTAAAAAATCAAATCTTTGGAAACAGCCATCTTTACTTTTCTTTTCTTTGCTTAAAGATGTTTACTTAATCAATAGATCAAAATGAAGCACCAATTGGAATATGTTTAGATATTCCAAAAATATTTGACATCATTGACCACAAAATGTTGCTTTCAAAATTACCTTCATATGGAATTAATAGTGTCATCCTAGATTGGATATCCTTGTACCTTAAACATCAATTGCAAAGAGTAGAAATACCATACTGACATGAAAGAACATTATGTAGTTATCTTCCTACTTCTTTGTCAAGTGAGTATGGTGTCCCATAAGTTTAATCTTAGGTCTGATCCTCTTCCTTTTAAATGTAAAGGAGATGTCATTGTACATTAGAAACAGAAGAATAGCTCTCTTTGCTGATAGCACAAATATTCTTTGCAAAAAATAATAGATAAAAGTACAATTTCAGATGTTCCAAATTGGTTGCATAACAACAAATTAGAAGTGAACGAAGGAAAAATTATTTTGATGCACTTGTGCATTTCAAACAGACACAGAGTATGTACCCTTGAAAATGAGCAATATGCAATTGACTGATGTTCAAATAAAAAAAATTGCTATGCCAAACCTAAAATGAAATATTCTCATAAATTAATTGAACACTAAATTAATTTCATTATGTTAGCATTCAGAATTCTTTCAAATTCAGTCAGCCATCATGCAACTTGTTATATGTGTTTTGAAAATGTACGTTCCTGCCTGAGATATGGCATTGTATTCTCGAGAAGAACCTCCTTCAGTATCCAGACTTTTAGATCACAGAAAAAAGATGTATGAATAATAAACAAATGCCATCCATGTAATTTCTGCAAGCCTCTCTTCATTGAGCTTAGAATCTTCCTATTGTATTGCCTGCTTATTAATAAATCTGCTGTTTCTGTCAAAACTGACATACTTTCATAGAATGCAGATACTTATAATTACAACACATTGTAAGAATCATGTTCATCAGGTGTCAGTATCAACTGCTCCCTACAAGAAATCCAGATGTAATAGGAGAATGTTACTGTAAAACGCTTTAGCAAATAACATTAAACAATTAAAATTGATAACAATTTTAAGTATCAAGTACAGTCTTGTTTGCTGTGTAATTGTTTCAATACAATTAGAGACTATACTGAGGATCCAACAGGAAATTAGTATGTATTTATTTTAACAAAGATATTAGATGTATTAGTTAACATTTGTACAGTATGATTCTAAAAGACTAAATATGCCTATAACAAGTAGTATTCCTGCTTCTGAGTCAATGACTCCCATCTCAATCAAGTTTTTCATCCAGTTTCCCTTGATCTAATGAACAAATGCTGATATAGACCCTTGGTTTTCTTCTTAACATAAATTTAGCTTCACTACGTACATGATTTTTGAGCTCTCCTTTTGCTAATGTGGTAGCAATAGAGCCTGGGGTTGCTATTTTGTTTGCAATACTATAAAATTAAATCTGTAGTTTCTTGGCCAATGCAAAGAAGTTGACTATTATTCAATAGTAAAAATTTCTAGTTTTCAAATATTGCTAATTTTATTTTTTTGGAATTTTTCGTCATCATTCATTAGCGTGAAAGGTTGGAGATCAAGAAAATATGTGCAGATTGTACTCCTCCCCCAATCGACACATGTAATTTTTACTGTTTTATTGACAAAAATAAATCTAATGATTATGATTTTTTGACATTATTTAATAATACCAATAATATATAACTACTGGAAGCATCAACACTCTGATTATTGTAATACAGATAAAATTAGGCCACTTGACCTTATTTGCTACTGTTGCTGCTTTTCTCAAATGTTTTATACTTACCTCAAATAATACATTCTAAAAGGTGATATTCTTTTTACAAAAACTTAAATATTTTTGTTCTGGGCTCTAGATATCACAACTTTTGGAACATTAGTAGATTGCAAGTGGATGTAAAGTACAAGACCTGGATATGTTTTCTGGTGAGGTAACAAATACTTTGAACAATTTGGTTAAATTGAAAGTTATTTTTCTTTCGTACGTAGATTCCTTTCATTTTCAACAATCAACACGGAACCAATATAAAAGGAATGCAATGAGAAAGAATGATTAATAAGGACATTCATCATCCTTAATATTATTACTTGGAAGTTATTATCTTTGCTTCTCAGATAAGTTACAATTAACGCATTTATTACACTTGCGGTTGAAGACTGGGATGTCATTGCTTTTAACATTCTAATGTTAAAATAGCATTACACAAGCATTATATTATAATAAACATTAGATTATTAATTTCCTTTTGGATTAATTACCAAAGACATAAAATGTAAATTCAAAGTCTTTAGAAAATAATAGTACGGAAACTTACTTTTCCTTTTTTGGGGCCCATTTTCATATAACTTATGAGAAGAGTCTTTAATAAGAGACAATATTACAAATAGGAAAGTCAAAGAAATACAGTATTTAACACTGATGTATTTGAGGTTATATATTGCATATGTTTATTTTCTGTTGCCAAGGTATTTGAAGACAAATGAAAACTAAATGATGATTTATTTTACCAAGTTTGTTTTTATAAGAGATTTTATATCAACCAACAAAACATTTTTATTTAAATTTTGCTTTAACTATGAAAGTGTTTAGATAAACTTTGTTTTTCTTCTTTCTGGTAGAGCTAAGAAATGCATAGAGAAACTAAGAGATAACAGAGATACATAGAAATAGAGAATTCTTTCTTTGTTCAACTGAGTTGATCATGTGCAAATGTATACAACTTAAAAAGTTGAAAATAAATGTGTAATTGTGACCTAACATTGTGGAAACTCAATATATAAAAACTAACAAAATATTTTTTCTGTGGTACTTATACAAAGGAAAGAAAAAAATCAGAAAAAAGTGTGCAAATGACAGTTTAATGACATTTTTAATTAAATATAATTTCTTTGTACATTACACATGTAGTGTAAGCAACAATCTTAGCTGCTAGAATACATCAGATTTGTATTTTCTTTCTCTTTCTTCCCTTCAAAGGTTGATAACCCCAAGTCAGTGATGTTACAATTGTTTTTGTTTACAAAATTCACTCTGCCTATGCAATTGAGAATAAATGTAATGTCTTTCAGTTGATTCTTGAATGTCCCAATTTGCAAACAAAGTTCTAATGCCTCTTATATACTGCAAAACGGATATGTTAGACAACATAGACTAAAATAATTAGAATTGTTATCAGGGATGCCCAGGGGAAATGAGGTCTGGGGCAGTAGATTCACGGGGCCCCTTATTTCAAACAAAAAAACCTCCCACAACCATCGCTGCCAACACATAAGCAGAAATCATCTCTCCAGGCAAAAGAAATAACTTAATTTCAATTAGATACATTTTTGTTTTGAATGAAAAATAATTTTTGGGATCCCAATTAAGTCAAGGCCTGGGACTAGATACCCCAGCTGCTTCTCTTTTTTGGTTGCCACTGTCTACTACTAAAAGTTCTAAAATGCAAGATGTCTGTCTGTGCACCTGACAGAAAGCAAACAGTTTCAAATTGAAATAAAATATTACAAAAATTTGTAAAAGTGGGAGCAAAAAGACAAAACATCAAAAAAGGTGAAAACATTACTATTTCTTATAAGAGTGATCAAATTTGATTTAAAATATGTTAAAACATTCAACATTAAACTCTTATGTATGTGTTGTCACAGAGGGCCTCGCGTTCTGCTGACCCCAGATCACAGGAGCCCACAAGTGTGGTGGTGTCTACTGTATGGTCCAATATGCATCCTGTCAGGATGTGTACTTTACATCCTAACAGGATGTAAAGTGTATCCAGCTGTACGTCGTAAAAAAAACTAAAAAAGAATGAAAAAATAAAATAAAAAAAGTCAGTTTTTATCTTAATAATGGAGCAATCAATAAGTTTCATTTCCCACTGTCAAAAATACATTTACCAGTGAAAAAGTGGGAGTGACCGGAATTGCTGTGAATACATTTGAAGCAAAAATTTAATTAAAAATGGTTAATAATCAGTTAAATTCAGCTAGTTGCTCCAAACCAAAAACATTCTAAAAGTTATCTTTCTAAGAAATAAGATTATAAATGTTTGTGGATGTACGTGCATCCATTCAAAATATTTTTGCTCAAAGGTATACCTACTTCTTCCATTTTTAACTCCTTAGCCTCTCAAAAACTAGTGGTGCCGTGCTACAACAGTACATACCTTCTCAAGATATTGTTAAGGGTTATGTAATATTATAATATAATGACAATTTCTGTCTTGCACTTCAATTACTATTTGAAAAATTCTAAAAGAAATGAAGCGCAAAATATGCATATACAGTATATTTTTAATTCAAACGTTTAAAGATGAAAACAGCTTTCTGCCATTGAATTCAGTGTATTCACGTTTAAATAAATGTACCAACAATGCGCTATATGTATTTTAGCTGTAAATAAAATTATTCGTTTGTATTATTATGAACCAATGGCAGCCTTCATTATCGTCTTCTGTTATCAGTGCAGCGTTACAACTTACATTACCGCTAATTCATATGGGATACACATTTTGCAAATCAGCATTTTTCATACCACTAGTAACAAAATGAAAATGGATAGAAAGATATAATACTTAAAAATATAATTTTGTTACTTTCATCATTACCACTCATTTTTACATGACTTATTCCATCTCATTATGCAAAGCAAACTGATATATTCCTTTTCACATTCAACTCAATTAAATGATGCAATTTAAAATAGATTAACTTAGGAATTCCAAAGGGTAGCTGCTTAGGACCGATACTGTATCTAATATCTATAAATGATTTAAGAACTTACTTAAAAACTGGATCTTATTATATACATGCTGATGAGAAAATGATAATATCTGCCAACAAAGACCAAATAAAGAGAGAAAAAAGATATACAAAAAGAATTTGAGATTTTTGAAAAATGATGTCATGATATGGGTTTAATAATTAATTTAAAAAAAAACATAGCTTTTACATATGACAACACCGGGCATTTTAAAAACACAAGTCCAAATATACTATATCCACAACTACAATTGTATACATAATTATTTTAAAAACTGTCAATGCACAACTAAAATTAATTCTATGAGTAAACTGAAGTACCTAGGTGTGATTTTTGATCAAAATCTGAGCTGAAGGGAGCGTATTTTGCAATTAAGTAAAAAATTAGAATACATATTTGAAAACAAGAGAATAAAAGATTTTTGGTCCTATCCAATTTTCAAATTAATATGTTTCTCATTAATTGAGTCTCTCATAAGATATGGAATTTTTTTTGGGGGAGCAGCAACAAAAACCCACTTAAATGTAATTCAGAATTTACAGAATAGATGCATTAAAAGCTTAAATGAAAAATTATACAAAAAAGATAACATTTTGGAAGAAAGTACAGCTTTGCATGAAATAATGATAGGAAAAAAATTACATGAATTTCAAATTTTACATAGAAATTTCTTTAACCAAAAATACAGAAAGGCCAGTGGGCATAACTATGTAACTCAAAAAAAACACCACTTCATATTACTTAAGACATACCATAAATTTGGAGAGAGAATGTAAAATACAGGCATTCCAATATTACTAAACTCACTGCCAGATTAGAAATCACATCTAAAAGGCTACTAAAATGGAAATAAAAATAATGGTACATCAAGCACTTACCAAAAATAATCAAAGGAGTAAGACAAATCAATTTATTTCTTACAAAAACTAGCAAACATAAATAGGCTAATTAAGGTAGCAATAACAATACCAAGAGATAAGTTGCTTTAGAATACTGTTTATTTATTTATTTTTGTCCATTACTCTTACAATTTTATTGCTAAGAACTGTTATATTATTAACATTTTAATTTTTTGCTGAAGATTTTAATTTGATATTTATGAATCATATTATGATGCCATTTTATTTAATTGTTACTTTTACAAGTTTATTGCTAAGCATACTGTTATACTATTATCATTTTATTTTCTGTTGAAGATTTTAATTTGTTAATTGTGAATCGTCTGCATTTTGCCATTTGACACTTTATTTATCAATTAATTTACTGTTTGTTTAATTAAATCCTAAGAAATTTATTGACTGTACTTGATTTTTCTATAGTAGCTGATGACATTAGGTCCTTGTTACACCTTCTGCTTTAGATAATGGATCTTTTTAATTAATTTGTGAATGTCCTTCTCAATGGGGCTCGTGGCCTCAGAAATGTGCTTACCACATTTAAAATGATTCGTTTCCTAAGGCAGGAGATGTAACAATGACCAAATGTCATTGGCCACTATAGAAAAATCGAAATATATATTGTGTTAATTGTCTCCTATATTATTTCAGTAGTATAGATACCTTTCGCAGCTCTCACATGCAACCAATTTTTGTTAATGAGGCCTCTAAAGAAAGAGAAATTTACGGAGACATGATGAATTGCACTTTGACTCTAAAAAATATGAGCAATTTATTGAAAAGAGGCATCTAAACATTCATGTCAAATGCAATCCACAATACTCGGCAGCACTTTTTGAAACTTCAAAGGAAAAAATTCCTTTTTGAATGGAGTTACATTACAAACATTATTCAAAAAGTGCTGATGAAACAGTGGGCAAAAAAATATGTATAGGAAATGAAACGCCCTTAGAACCTGAAAAAGCAAAGGCAATAAGAAAAGAAAGAAAAAAAAATCGTATTTAAATTATCATCAAAATTCTTCAGAACATCTACACAAAGAATACAAATAAATAAGAAAACTTACAAAGAAAACAGTGAAGCATTCATCACAAATACTGAACATGTCATCTGTGGCAGACAAAATGTGATATATTCAAAGTAATGAGAAACTACAAAGCAAATCTGGACACACAGCACAAAAAATTTAAAAATTGTATAGGAAAAATGGGTTAACTACTTCCAAAAGCTATAACTCATGAATCCCTAACAAATTGGAAGAAAATGTATCCTACATTAAAAGTAGGTAAAATCTCCATGGATGATCTAAACAAAGCAGTTAAATCAATAAAAAATAGAAAAGCCTGAGCAGACAGTTTAAATGTAGAGCTTTTTAAATATGCAGGAGGATTCTTCCTGAAGAGAATACTTACTTTTTTCAACAAATACTGGAAAAACACTACTGTATCAAATGCATGGAACAATGCCATGATAATTCCATTTCTTCTTTAAAAAAAGGAGATGATTGTGACATTTATACAAGAATTAGACTTCTAAATGCAGGTTATAAAATTTATGGGAAAATTGTAAATGAGAGAGCCAATAGTAAAAACATTACTACTCGAAAACCAAAATGGATTTAGAAAAGGAAGACAAAATATAAACAACATCTTCACAATAAATTAATTAATTGTAAAAAGAAGCAAATTTATTAGAGAAACTCTTATACTTTTTGTTGTTTTGAAAACAGCCTTTGATTATTATCCTTATCAAGATGTGGGAAATATAAACAGACACACCTACCTAAAACACCTAATGGAAACTATCAAGAGCTTGTTCATACATGCTAAATAAAAGAAACAGTATAAAGAATTTTGTATTAATAATATCATTAGACAAGGATGTGGATTATCTCCTATGTTTAATATATAATTAGACGACCCAGAAGAAATATGAGTTCTGTTAAAACTGGGGTTTATTTTGATACAGATATTATACTTGACATTATGGCCCTCGCTGATGATATAATAATCATCTAACAAATTCATGTGTCTTTTACATTACATGGAAAAATAACAAAATTTAAAAATCTCCACTTTTAAGACAAAATGGCATTCACAGGGAAGTACCCAATTTGAAGCAAAATATTTCTAGAAAACAACATAATGGGAGAGGTATCCAGTTTCAAATACTCAGATTGCAACAAACCAATACAATAAAAACCTTAAAGAAAAAATGCACAAATTTCAATAGAAATGCGGTGTAATTCACATTAAGAACCAGAGTAATGAAGAATATAATCCTAAAATGTTACAGTTATGTCAGTCCCCATCTGCACATATGGAAGTGAGTCACGGACCATTAAGAAAGCTTCAAACTGCAGAAACACATTTTCTGAGATGAGTGAAAGGATGCTGGAGAAGATAAACTAAAAAACACTGACATCAGGAATATATTAAACATATTTTCCCTTTGAGATAAAATAGAACAGAATAGAACACACTGTCAAGATCATGTTGATAGAATGGAAGATCGCCGATATTCAAAAACTATTAAGTTTTATATTCCGACTGGAAGAAGAGATGTGAGAAGACCTAGAAGCCAGTAGAAAGACACTATCAAGAGGAAAATAATATGTTTTTCTTAGGGACTAGTATCTGTGATCAAGGAATTTCATCTTGAAACAAGTGACATGAAAAAGACTGGAAGATTTTAAATTTAATAGTAAGAGTCAAATGGTGGCAAACAGTAAGATGATACGATTCATAGAATTATGAAGAGATTTAATTTTCAGAAATTATTGTTGAAGAATGATCCTATCTGATGGTATTGGGCAGAAATTAATTTAATATTGCAATGCTGAAGTTATGATTTTTCTGTTATTTTCAATAAATATTTAATTATAAGCATGCCCAGTGTAACATTTAGTGAATAATTATAACATTCACGCATTCCTCTTTTATCAATGTGAAAATATTATATAATTTTTGAGAAGAAAACGTATGGATGACTAAATTGTTCAATGCCTAAGCGACCTCGACCGGATTTACGCCCAGTCGCTCTTACCTATACGGAACAAACCTTCCCTTGTCATATTTGGCGTAAGCACAATAGCGAGAATATAGTATTAATAACTAATAACAATTAAAGTACGTGTGTTGTAAATGTAAAGCATGTGTTGAAATTTTGAATATACCGCATCTGAAACAATTCTTTATTCTATGCCACGGTCAAAAATTGCATCTGTACGAGAATATGATCGCTTATTTTTATGAATAACCATGAAGATTACATTTTCGCTTTCAAACCTGTATGAAAATAATCAACAATGAATTAGATTTAGTTATTCATATTAAAGTATAATTTCTCAACACAGATCGTGTATATTAAAGAGTGGTTCTCGAAATAGTGCTTGTTGTGAATCGTTTTGTAGATTCGTTCATGAGGAGGTCAATATGTCAATGTGAGGATTAGCTTGCGGTAAATAACAATATATGGTGATGTTCCTTATTTAACCCAGTGTTTGAAATGGTAGAGCAGTGAATTTAATACAATGAATGAGAGTGATTTTGTGTGCATGCAAGGATACACAGTATAATCATTATAGCGTGTAAGCATAACCCGATTTTCTTTCAAATTAACTTACAACTAATGCATCAATAGTGAACATTTGAAATGAGGCGGAATTGTGATTATTGTGACCGAATTTGTCACTTTTTTGCCTGTTTTCTTTGATATCTTCAAACATAACCTATCATCTTTGAAGTTACTTTTCATATTCGTAAGCACAAGAATTACACCTTTTAAAGAATTCTTACGTTTTTTCGTCCCATTTTCACTCGTTCTACTTCGAATGTGTCATTTCCCGTATTTAGCGATCTCTCGCATACGTGTCTCACTTTTGCTCTGCTCTCCGCTCTGAGCTCAGCCTTGCTACCGGACAGTGCGGAAGGGGAATGGTTAGTTGGCGCGACTGGAGGCCACTTGTGAGCTGCGTTAGGAGCCTTGATATTCCGAGAACACATTGGTTGCCAGCCCGGCTGCCCGACAGCTTCTCTAACACACTTTCGCTAAATTAGAGTGATCATTGCAAAGTGTTAAAACATCAGTATTGAATTTCGGCAATAAAATTAACTAATTTGTCACACTTCATCGTTCCAGCTGATTGTTGTTTGCGTGTGCCACGATGCCAGAAGAACGAGAGATAATCAAGAAACAGAAAACAGTAAGTTTATATTTTTAAATTACGGTTAAGAATGCAGCAATTGCACCTGTATTATTGTTTTATTTTTTAGGTATTTTATATTATTTACTATATTTAAATGCAGCATTTTACCTTTTTAAGAAGGCAAGTTTTTGTCGATAAATTCCTTTATCGACATTATTTGTTGTAGAATATTATCTTTAAAAATATTGCATTCGATTTTTAAAAGGAAAACAGAAACATTATTTCAGTGTTAGTGGAGTGTGCTTAGATATTTTTATTTTTTATTTCAGCAAACGTTACAACCCGTGTTTTATTGGCATGTCATAAGGTATTTAAAGTAGTAGAAGATATTGTTAAAGTCCACGTACAAGACCAAAAATAAACCAAAGTTTAGATACCAAATATATAGAGGTGTTTAATGATTGATCATTTCCTGAGTTTGAAATGCCGCCAGTGGATCGATTTATATGACCGAAACCCATTCGCTTTTGAAATCATATAGTTACGACTTGTAGTTGAAATTATAGTTTAACAAATGCATTTTAGGAAGGTATACATTTATTTATTGAATAATATAAATGAAATTTAATTCGAGTGTATGTGAGCGTAGAAACAGGGTGATTTTCGGAAGCGTTATAGTGTTTTATGCCTAATTAATACCTATTTATTAATTAGTATTACTTGTTACTATTCTGTTATTGAAACTTTTTCCTCGACGTTCAGTGAAAGGAACTTGCAGAACTATACCGGTAACGGTAGAGCTACGGCAAGTCAGCCTGTTGCAGGTTAATTTCATGTCTTATGCTTCAATGGTGTTTAATCAAATTACATCTTATTTTCCACAGTTATCTTTTTATCACTTTTCTTCATTTTTTTTTGTACCATAATATCCAAATATAACTTTGATTTTCAAACTTTTGCTATTTTCGAAAATACAGAATAAACTGAGAAAATCGGATCTATGCCGTCTTTATAAGTGTATTTAACACTATTCTTACAAGAAATTTAAAGAAAAAAATTGTAGCTATTTTTTGAGAAAATGTTGAGAATGGCCGGACTTTAAGTAAAGTATCCCCAAAATTTAAAGAAATATTTTCAAAATACACAATGCCTCGAGTTGAGCCAGATTGATCCGGGAATGTTCATTTTGGAAATAATTCTGGCAATGAGAATAATTTAGGCGCAAGCGTTGTTCACAGACAGACGTACGGACAGTCCAACAGACTGACGATTAGACAGACTGACAGATGTTTTGAAGAAGAAAGAAAAAAAAACACTTTTTCGGTATCAGAGAACCCCAGATCATGTATTTCCGTTAAAATCTCGAAATCGATTTTACTGAGCATTAAATAATTTTCTCTAAATTACTTGTACAAACATATGATAAGGTATAGGTACTTCATAAGTGTTATCTCTACCATTGTTCAATGGTGTTTAAGTCACTGTACATTTTCATGTACGTAGTTTCCAGACATTTATTTTACCATGCAGACGTTTTGTCGGAAATGCTCTCTTTGGGTTATTTCCAACGAAAAAGTTTTTTAATATATTTTTTCCAAAAACTTATGACTGTCCATTGTCTGTCTTTCGATTAATGCGTCCCTCTTGCTTTCAAAAACAAGAACTTACATTAAAGCAATGTCGTTCATGAATTAATACGTTTAAGTAAACATCGAGTTTAAGTTTTCCAGAAAAAATAAGCAAAAAGCGAGAATTTCAAAGAACACTCAAATGTTTTTTAATCGTTTTTTTTAGGAATATTTTAAGGCGAAACGAGTTTGCGCTCTTCTATCATAGCGTCATTGCGAAGAAAGAAATTAGGGGTCCGAAAAATTGAGAAAACGTCGAACGCAATCTAGATTTTTTACTTTATTGTTACTGCTTACACAGTATAAAGTATTGTAATGCTCCGAAAAAACGGCGAATTTTCGACAGAAAAAACTTAATCTCGGACTCTGATAACGAAAAAGTGGATAAATCTTCCCAATATGTAGTAAACTACTTATCTAGTGTGTATAGTATTACTTATATAGTACTTATAACTACAGTAAACACGTTGGGTACTCAGATTCCATATTTTGTGGGTCCGTGATACCGAAAAACAGTTTGACGGCAAAACGTGTGTGTCTCATATTCGTTGAAATCCCAGATTTTTCGAAAATTGCAATTGTGCAATTTTTCGGTGTCTTTCTACAACCAAAATATTGAAGATAGGGTTTTTCCGTAATAAAATCTGTCCGTTTACAAACAGATTTTGAAATTAGGTCATGATCAATTTTTCGAAATTGTGATTAATTTTTGTGTAATTTTGTGTGAAATATAGGCAAGTTAAACATTTGTTTTATAATTTTTTCGTAAAAACCGCTCCAAACTTTTTAATTTTTCTCCTCCTATATAAGGGACGGTAAGAAATATGGCGCTAGTCCCATTTTCGGTGAATTCTTCGTTGTTGTTGTTTTTTTTTGAAAATTGCAAAAAGTTAACATTTCAAAACTACAAAATTGAAGGTAGAGTGATTTACCTGAAACGAAGTCTGCTGTAAAAACTAAGCTCTTTAAAAAAGACCATGAACAATTTTTTGGAAAAAGAGTGCGTAATTTGTGTCTGATATTTATGCAATTTCTAAAAATCAAACACCGCTCCAAATTTTTTCTTCAATTTGTTTCTACTGATAGATACTGATCCTGACCACTTTCCACTGATAGAAGAAGAAACCCTTAAAAGAATGGCGCGGGTCTCATTTTCGTTGAACACTGAATTTTCGAAAATTCCAAATTTAGAAATAATAAGAGGAAGTATGTGCTGTGATAGCACAACTAGCTACTTTCTCGCTACTGTTGACGTGGTATAAAGTATTGTAATGCTGCGGGAGAAAACGGCGAATTTTCGACATGAAAACTCGTAATGCAGGGTCCTGGTAACGAAAAAGAGGATAAACCTTGTCCCTATATAAAGTAAATTAATCTAACTAATATAGTTAATTAAAATCCTCTAATACGATGTGTAGTCAGCCATGTTTTGTGGATCCTTGATACCGAAAAGTCGATCGTCGTGCCTGTCTGTCTGTAAACAAGGCAAGCGGCTGAACCGTAAGCAAGATTTTTACCAAAATTTGATTTTCCCCCATGGATCTGACTATTATCGCGGCCCCTTGAATATGAAGCCGATATTTTAATTTCGGGGGAACTTTACATGATGCCCCTGGGACATTTTCAAAATTTTCAAAAAGCACAAAATTTTTATTAAACTTTGTGGTCGGATAGCGTAAAGGACGCTTAAGAGAATGGCGCAGGTGTCATTTTGTTGAAATTCCTGATTTTTCGAAAATTGCAAAAATTCAAATATTTTCGGCGTCTTCCTACATTTACAATTATGAAATAAATTTTGTTCTTAATGGAATGAAGAAACTAATCTTCAAATAAGGTCATGTTCAATTTTTGTAAAATGTCTATTTTTTGCGTAACTTTCCGTGGAACATAAGCTCGTGGATACAATTATTTTCTTAGAAACGGCTCCAATTTTTCTTTAATTTGGTTTCGTATGTAGCAAAGAAAGGTAAAGAACGGGTTGCTGATTCCATTTTCGGACCACTGTCTGTATTTTCGAAAATTGAAAAAAAAACAAAAAAAAAAACGGTAAATTCAAATTTCCGGCTTTGTTTGAGGGAGTGTCACTCTGTGAATGTAATTTGAGAAGTATTTGGAGGCAGTCATTCGAATCTTGGAAAGAAAAATTACATTTAATATTATTTATGCATTAAATATATTTTAAATTGATTTATTGAATTGAGTTAAACGTGTAAACGAATGGATAATTTCACTTTGCATAATAATGTGCGAGAATGATGAATAATTTGTGTAAAAGCTAGTAGTTTTGATGAATATAACAATATACATTTAATTATTATATTTTCTATTCATTTGCATTTTCTTGCTAGCGGTATCAAGTGTTGATTTGCAAAATACCAAACAAATCCAGCGACCATTGTTGCTTGAACATTGCTGCACGGCGGTAGTGGCGGCCGCCGCTGGTTCGCTTCGTTATGAACGAATAATTTTATTTAGGGCTGAACCATGCATCGGACATCTTTAGTTACATGTGTGTAGAACGTGAATACACTGAATTCAATGGCAGAAAGATGTTTTCGTTTAAACGCGTGTATTAAAATATATATGTATTTATCGGGCTTCGTTTGTTTAAGAATTTTTAAATGGTAGTTGAAGTGAGTGGCAAAAATTGTCTCATTATAATTACATAACCATTAGCAGTTTTGCGAAAAAGAATGTGCTGTTGAAGTGCCACTAGTTTATGAAACACAGTTGATCAAATTTGAATAATAGAGTAACTAAAATTAAACCATCTTGTTAATTGAAATTCTTTCTAAATTTTGTGTTGTACAACATATAATTTGTGAATTTTAAGTAAAACATTTACGAGGTTGCAAAAGCTGAAGTATTTAAAGTTTCCATATCATTATGACATGTGATAATAATTATAAGGAAAATGCTGTTGAACGTTGTTGTTATTATTATTATTATTATTATTATTATTATTATTATTATTATTATTATTATGTAGTTTGTTCACTAAAGAAATTGTTGATCATAATGCAACAAATAAGGTCAAGTAGTCCACTTCGTAAGACTTATTAGAAGTCAGTAAATGGGCATTGTGAATTAGCGATTTGGTGAAGAGGTTTGCTGAAATATTTGTAGTATCTGAAAACAGTATGTTATAATTATTTTACGTTCACTTAACATTGGCGAATTCTCGCTCTGGACCACTTGTTTCCTGATGTATTTAGTAATTTTATTGAAATATTGAGGTTTTTAATACAATCGATTCGAAAGATGCTTCTCACCAAGAAGAGATTATTAGATGAATGTTATTACAGCTAGTACCATCTGTAGAATACCATTATTATAATATTGTGCTAGACATTCTTTAGTGGATAATTAACGTACAAACGTATTAAATAATAGTGTTAACTATTGACAGAATCTACTTCTGAAGTACAAGCTGCATGAATCTGCTGTAATAATTCATACCAGCCGAAACCATGCGAATACTCCACTAAATCATTGTTTTAAAAGTGAAAATAGCTTTATACTGGATCCCCACTTCAGGCCAGAACCTGAACTGCACATTTATTATAAGCACGTCACGACGGGCATTAATTTAATTTGAACGCGACAGTTTAATTTTTCTGAGATTTCTTCTAGTTTCTGTTCGTTTCTGCCCACCCTGGTCGCCAGAAGAGGTAAATTTTCACTCAATTCTTCGCTCCCTTTGATCCCTGCGTGTTTTCCTACAAGCTCTTCGGTATATTTCTCTCGCTTGCTCTCCGCGTGTTCCCAGACTACTCCTCATATGTTCACTACAAGTTCCCAAGACAAAGTAGATTTAGATTAGTTTGTAAGTATCTAGTTTGTAAGCTAGACTATAAGTTATCTATGTAAATAAAATTTAAGAATAAATGTTAATATTGAAGTCTCTAGTGTAGAAAGCTAGGAAATAAGTGTTTTAAAAGTGAAAATAGCTTAACCTGGGGCGCCAGCTTTTAAAGTTTTTGACAATCCTTGCAGAGACGTAGAAAACTGTTCTAAGGCTCTAGGATGCATGTTTTCCCGAATTATGTACGATGAAAAAAGGTTTTTGCAACCCCAAAATGGTGTAGAATGGTGTAATGAATAAAAAATGTCCCGATTTGTTTTGTGATTCGATTGTATTGAATGAAGATAATGATTTTTATCTGTTGACACGAAAAGTGGCGTATGAGATCAGATTCTGTTATTTTACCAGCTTTCGAGATATCTTGCTTTTGTTCTGGAAATAATACTTCGAGCAAAAGTAGCACATGGCGGCGTAGAAGCTTCAAAATTAAGGCAAAATTGTGTTTAAAATGTTTAGTCCTCTCTACTTGTTAAGCTTATTATAAATTGGAAACAAAATAACATTATTCATATTTATTAATAATTAAGTATAATTAATATTAATATTATATGCCAGTCATCGCTAGCACCTAAAGTCTTCAGACGGTTTCCTTCAAAACTGATATTCCGAGATGGATCTGAATGAACTCGAGGCCCTGCCAGTTTCAGCAGGATATTTTGATTTTAGGAGATACTTTACATGAAGCCTCAATATTTTCAAAATTTTATAAAAAATGACTCCTTATTTTTGATTAATCGTTTTTCTTGGATAGCGTAATGGAGGCTTAAAAGAAGGCGCAGATTTTATTTAGTTAATCTTTCTTCATTTCCGAAATTTGAAAAGTAATGCGAGAGAGTACGCTCTTTTGTAACAATACTAGTTTACTTTCTCGTATGCATGCACATTTACAAAGGAATGTACGAACTATAGAGAAAGTTATGTATAGATATGGATTATCGATCTCTAGAATTAAACGGAAATGCGTTATGTAGTCAAAATTCAAGTTTTGTGGATCTTGACATCGAGGATTTGGTTTAAGTCAAGCTGCCTGTTCGTGGGTGGACAACACTAGCGTCTAAATCGGATAAAGCATTTTCTCCAAAATTGTTATTCTCCTATCAATATGGCTGAACTCAAGGCCATGTGAATTTGAAGCGTATGTTTTGATTTTGGAGGATATTTTCCATGAAGCCTCAACGACATTTTAAAAATTTTCTTAAAAATGATTCCACATGGTTTCATTATTTTTTTCGAATAGATTCAAGCATGCTTATAAAATTGACGCAGATCCAATTTCCTTTGAACTCTTGGAATTTTCAAAAATTGCAAACATTTAACATTTTTTCAGCGTCTTCCTGTAAGAACAATTTTGAAGCTAGAGATTTTATCCAATGAAATATATTCTATACATTATTGCATTGGCGAACAGACGTGCTTGAAATTTCTTCTAAGTTCCTCGAAAACTCAAAGATTTTCTGTGAAAATGAGTTCAGAATTGCGCATTTCAGAAATGCTCAAACATTTTCTTCAGAACGGCTCCATATTTATCTTTGAAATTTTGCATTTAAGACTTTGTTTTCCTCTTCTGTAATATTCTTAAAGAGACATCAATTCTGCTATGAAGGGACCGAAAAATTGAGAAAATCGGAAAAAATTTCGTTTTGACACCATGGATAGCAGCTGGAAAGATATCAAATAACTGGTATTATACTAGAAAGCTAGCCTAGACTATTAGAAAATAACTACTGCGAGAAAGTCTGTGTCCTTCTGTAGCACCACCTTCTTTACCGTCCGTTGCTACATACGAAGAAAAAGTTTAAGCAAAAAATATCTAACTTTTGAAAGTAGTTATTCAATGTGTCGTAAACCACCTGATTACAATACGAGATTGGAAAATTGCCAAACGAGACCGATAGGCCGTGTTTGTTAACCAATTGAGTATTGTAATAAGATGTTACGACACGAATATTGTACAACGTTTTATCCACTTTGTAAACATTTGTTAGATTTAATGTGAAATTTCGTCTTACACCTTCATTTACTATTCACTTTTATTCTCCAATAAGTGGCAACACTGTTCTCTACAAGGAGAACAATTGAACCAGCTTGGTGTATACTTTTCGACGTGAGTGAATATAGTTCTGATTCGGAAATAGATGTAGCAGCACATGCTGCTATAGAAGCATTGTTAACCAGCAATTCAAGAAAGAAATATGAGTATTTAATTTTTAAAGATTGGTATGAAAAAAAGTTAATTCCATATCGGAAAAACTTTTGATTGCTTACTTTTGATTGAAAAACGTTTGATTGGCAAGCCAGAGAAGGAGAAACCAAGTAGTTTTCAGACTCACTACTCTATGTTAAAGAGTACAATGTCACTTAATGACAATATTTATAACAGTAAGTTTATTCAGTTATTAGCGTTTTTAAAGAGGGAAAGTGAAGGATAAAACACAAAGAAGTCCAAAATATTTTCAAAAGATGAGTGACAACGTACGCTATTACTTTACCACCCTAGTGTGGTAATGAAGTTCATCACCACACTAGGTCGGTAAAGCACTTCATTATGAAACTGATTACAATAGCAAAATGTTTCACTTTATCTAACCAAAGTGGATCCAATATGTTACCCAAAAAAGTATGCGAAAAATACCAATATCGAAAAAGTGCTCCTCACATGATTTCAAGATCTATCTTTGAACAGATTACATCCAGGAAAAAATTTATATTTTCAATATTGTAGTTATATGAAGACGAACAAAATTTTGAATTATTGCAATTTTCCAAAGTTCAGAATTTCAACGAAAATTAAACCTTGTGACGTTTTGTATACAATTACATGTTCACATGTTTATTAACATTTCGTTAACAATTAACGAATACTGTTCCTCATATGTTTTTTTTATTAGAATAGCAACGTTGATTTTGATGACGACGAGAGAGAGAATTTTGTGTAAGACAACGAATTGTAAAAAGTTGAAGTGCTGCATTGTAAAAAAGAATTTTAAAGAATCTACGTGATGATATTTGAAGGTATTACAAACTATTAAACTGAAACGTTGCAATAGAAAAGCGGTGGGATGTTACAACCTGAGCGTTTTTACGCTATCCGAGAGCAAACAATAACCAAAAACCGGTTGTTGTTGTTGTTTTTTTCTTCAAATGTTCATTCGTCCTTCTGTCTGCCCGTCTTTGTGACTGCCTGTCTGTCCACCCGTCTGTCTGTCCGTCCAGCTGTCCGTCCGTCTGTGAACACTTCTAGCACCTAAAACATGCGTACGATCTTTTCCAAACTGATGAAACCCCTGGCTATCTGGCTCTAGTTGAAGCTTTGAGATTTTGAAAAACATTCTTTAAAATTTGGGGGTACTTTACGTTAAGCCCCCCGGACGTTCTCAAAATTTTCTCAGAAACGGCTCCATATTTTTTCTTTGCGTTTCTTGTAAGAATGAAGTATACACTTATAAAGTTGGCATAGGTCCGATTATCACGGTTAACTCTGAATTTCTGAATATTGCATTAGTTTAAATTTTTTTCGGCGTCTTCCTACAACTATAAAATTGAAGACAGAGGTTTTTCCTTGAAATGAAACTTGTAGTCCATTCATAGTTCTTTCATTAAGCACATGTAAATTTTCTTGTACATGTACATGATTAGATTTTTTATCGTACGTCTGCTGGGTAAGACCTTGGCAACAATTTCGTTCGCGAGGTTGACTTCTGCTAACATTCTTGTGGTAACTGTTGTAGGTACGTTACTCAACAAACCTTGTTCACGGTCACATTCTTTGGCGATAGTTTATATCTGATGAGTTTAAAACTAAACGAACATAATGGAGGGTAATTGCCTGAGCATTAAAGCATCTTATCCTTTGCCATTTCGCAAAGTCAGTGTATTAACGGAGACACTTATGAAACTAAATTGCACTTACGGTCTAAGAAATGAATTATATTAATCCTATTATCTTCCTAGCGGACGACGATATTTGAAATTCATGAAGCAGGTTGGTGTGGGTTCCATTTTATCTAATAAGGTCACCGAAAATGTTAGTTTCCTCTGTCCTTAGTGCCATTTGACGTGTGTGGTATATTTTTATGGTCCAGTTCTTCTAATAATAAGTTGATGTAATCATAATTTTAATAAGTGAATTTTAGGATGTAATAATAATTTCCCATTGATTTTCATCCAATGATGTACCGTCCTACCAATGATCTTACCGAGGAGACTACACCGAAGATTTATAAAAACCCATTGTAATATACCGAATTGAGTTTAAAACCATTTTTACAAAACTTTCAAACTTAAAACAAATTTGGGAAGTAATTTTTGCAATTTGGAATTTTAAAAATCAAATAATTAAATTTAGTGGCCGCAAATATCGTCCAAGAATTGTGAACTGATATTAACGCAAAAAATAATCCCATCGTCTTTTTTGTTGAAATATTGACATAAATATTTTTATTATGGGTGATGATTATTGGTAATTTTCACAATGATCAGGTTGTAAATGTACAAAAACACGAAGGGAGTCACTCTGTGGGTCTGGAATAGGAACGTGAGACGACTAGCCTAAAGTTGGTTTATTTGTTGCTGTAAAATAAATAAGTGAAGGTGTGTTTCAGGAAATCTGTTTAATCTCCAGATGAAGTAATTGTTTTGTCCCATATCAAGGGCAAATGTCTTTATATCAGATGGTATGTTAGAGACGATGTAACTGGTGAGTCTTTAGAAGAACTTCAGATATGTTGACATACAATCGTTGCAAAATTTGTTTTTCTGAAAGTTTTAGTTGTGTAAAAGGACACTTTGTACAAAGCTGTTGATACCTTGTGTTCTTCGCACACACTTTCGCGGCAGGAAGTATTATTCCGAAGGACAATATGGATAAGAGCCCAAAATGTATTGCTTATTTATCCTTGAAAATAGAATTTATTACACGGGAGCGCTTTTTTTTTTTAAATTCAAAATTCAAGTAGTATATGACTTAGTGTAGGGATCACAGAATTTTGAAAATGTGCACACAATTCACTTCTCCCCAAAGCACGTCATACGCAGTTTTAAACTGTTTTTTGACGTTGAAAAACACGAAATCGATAGCCAGGGAAACGATTTTGAATCTTAAAGGATTGAACTAACGGAATATTCTCTTTGTTCATTCCGAAGTTTCATATGATTTCTTCTTCACAAGATAGAACAATTGTAACAGCGATGTTATAAAATTAGTCTATGGTGTACACCTGAAGCAAAACGACGCTGGACACGAAGTTTTCTCCGGCGTAGGAGCTAGTGTCTTTCGCTGTCCTTTTAGATCACGATACTTTAAATTCATTTAAACTGGCCGAGTGGTCGAGGTCGCAAAGGCAAATGAACAATAACGAGCTCATTTCGGTGGGTTGCGGGTCCGAGACCCGCATAGGCATGGCTATTTACCTGTGTGTTGCGCCATGATTGGCTTTCCCTCCTTCCGTACTTTACCTATCCAATAATATCCTTTGCCTCCTGGTCCGTCCGGGTGTCACAGGAGAATGTGTGTGAGGCATGAATGCCGTCCCAGTTTCCACTTGCGTTGGGGCATGATTGGCATCGCTTTTCCATCATTGTATTTTTACTCTTGGGCGTCAGGGTGGTTTAAGAAGAGGCCAAAACATTTTATTTGCAATTTTCGAAAATTCAACGATAATAGGTCCTGCACCATTTTATACACGTAACTTTGCTCTATCGGAGAAAACAATAACAAAAAAAATTAGAACCTTTATTTAGAAAGATTTTAAAATGTCGTTTGACCGGGAGCGGTAGCTCAGTGCATCAACTGATGTCACTGCAGCGCCTCTGACCGGGAGGTGCTAGGCTCGAGTCCTGGCGGCGGCAGGATTTTCGACACTAATTTTTCAGCTAGGTCGAATTCAGTCGCTGTCTGGAGGAGAATTCTAGCGGCCGACTGCTCTGATCGGTAGTTTTTCGTGTTTTCTCCGATCAACACCATGCCGGAGCAGTACCCTAACAAACGGGCCACGGACCGCGCGCGATTTTTCCTTCCTCGTCCTTGTCCTATCCTCTCCCCTTACACACACACTTACACTAACATGCACTACACTACCACATATTCCGAGAGACCGGTCGGGAGCTTAGTGCTTGTCCCGACTGGGGCAGTGCCCCGCTGGTGGGAGAGTCCTGGTTAGGGGGAAACCCCACTAGTCGACGTTAGGTCGGCGCCGGATCTCACCATCCAGCGGGGGAAGATCACCGCCATGTCCCGAGAAAAAAACATGCATTACACTTACGGGACTAATGGTCAAAGCAGTTGACGCTCCCGGAAACACGAATCAATCAAAAAATGTCGTTTGGGACTTCATTAAAAGACCCCACACCAAAATATTCGTTTAAAATTCATGGGTCAGCAACATGAGCCTGATCGATTGGGGATTATCAATTTCCGAGAAAATATTACCCACGTTTTAGTCGCTAGCTTTGTTCATAGCAGAACAGACGTTCGGCCGTAAACCTAATTGCTCGGTATCAAGGATGCATTAAACGTGGATTCTCACTAAACTCAATGTTGCACTTCACTCCTCTGAGTGATCTCGGCGTATCAAAATTAGAACTCGGAACCAAACACACGTCCCTTTGTACGTATGAAGATATACAAGATTATTCGAAGTAATTTACTATATACAATAATAGTTTAGGCAATTAGTTTATAATGTTAAGCTTTATTGCAGGAGCTTTGAAAACGAGCTTTGATGCTTTGAAAACGAGCGACTTTAGGAGCGAGTTCAAATTTGTATGAATGCAAAAAAACATTATAAATGAGTTTCATATGCTATTTTTTGGATAACAGCATTATGAATTTATATGAGAATTAAACTTAATTTTGTGAAACAACTTTCTCGTGACGTTTCGGGTAGTTGACATCTGTGCGAGAAAACGGTGGTTGTCTGTTCCGTTTACAGCTACATTCCCCATGATTTTCACGCTGCAATTAGCTGAAGGTGTGATGACGCAATCATTTGTGCCGTAAAATACTAATACGTCCTCATTTTTGCCGCAAAATGCCCTTTTATGAACGATATCTTACAACAGGAAAGGTCGTTTATAATGCTGATATACAAAAATATAATTATACTCTTTTTCGGAATCAGGAACTCTCCATATACGTTTTTCTGCCGCAAAATTGCCGTTTTCGTTGTAAAATTACAATATCTCGTCTAATAATTACACGAATAGAATTATTACATTTTGTACTTTCTCGATACTACGTAGTGGTATTTGAGTTCAAGTGAAATCAATGCAGATGGGGAGGGGGAGGGCGGGGAAGCGTTGAGGAGAGGCGCGGTGCGGGGGAGGGCGTAAGGGGTCCGGGGCGAAGCGGGGCGTCGTGTTATCTGTTGTGAAAATTACTTCCATTTTACACTTTAGGTAGAATTCATCATTTTTCGTGTCTAATAAATAATTATGATACATAAATTCCCGCGCAACAACAGGTTACTTTCGCTAATTGAAATAATTATAAATATTCGCGCTCGTGAAAAAAAGCTGGCATTAAATTCTGCAACGTCATGACATACGTCATGACATTGAAAATAAAACATGTTGCAATCAAACTAAAATCAAGCTACAACAGTTCACGACATTTCAATGTAGGGCAGGTAGGAATATTCTGATTTCGATGCTACCGATAAAGGAAAGAATTCCAATCGACCTTCGTGAGCCAAACGAAGAACTGGTTTCTTTTGACATTGCTGAACGTAATCGAGTTCACGTTGTAAAAAAGTAATAGTCATACTGCCGAATTATTTGCCTATACTCTTGGTGGTTAAGGCCACCTAAAGAAACCTGCCAATTCTTTACGGACCAAGATCACTTTTCAGTCCTTTTTTAATAGATTATATGTTCTTTACTTCCTGATTTTTTGCTTAGACAAACCTTATTTCTTTGGACAAGTACAAGGCTGTTTCAGATTTGTTTACGTAAGATGTCTTATTAACCTAGAAAATATTATTTGCATTTCCTATCTACCTCCATAAAAAGGTGACTATGTCTGCGAGCGCTCCTAGAAGGCCCAACCGACTCAAATACGAGGAATGTTTTAAACATGTGTAGATCAATATCCATCTTGAAATTATTATTTGAAATTATTATTATATTACTTTGATATTCGGCTATCAATTTGCAGTGTTAACCGTAGATATATGTTTTTATTTTATATTTATTTAGTTTTATTGATTAATATAATTTCATACATTTTCACTTCCCTCTAAACATACATTTGGTACTACTACTTGTTTGAAGGATTCATTGTCAACATTATACAATATATCATAACATATATGTAACATATATTAACAAAAGAAATTATGAGCTAATGTCAAGAAATAAATTATTCTATTTCTGTTGTGTATTTGTTAACCACTTTTTAAATTTGTTCTGCTTTAATTCCTTTTATTACTGTGGAAATATTATTGAGAAGTTTTGAGATTAGTACTTTCCGAGTTCTCTCACTATTTTATTAATACTTGTCGAGATTTTATGTTCCCTTCTTTTATTTTTATTTTATATAGCCATTATATAAAACATTTCTATTTATAACTTGTACTCTTGAAGTGGTTCTATTGTCATTTTTCTTTATTTTTACTTTCGCGTCTACTACGTACTTGAGTAATAAAGAGAAAATATTGTAATGCTGCAGAGAAAAGTACTGATTTTTCTGCAGAAAAACACTTATTGTGATAGATTCGAAAACGTTCTTGCTCCTATATGTAATAAATGACTTCCTCTAATATTTTGTGTAGGTAGAATCTACTTTTTGTGGATTCTTGATACTGAAAAAGTAGGTAAATGCTGGTAAAAAGAAAGTATGTCCACTCGTTCATCTGTGGACACACTAGCACCTAAATCTTACTGCAGCATTAACACACTTCCTCTAATGTATACGTAATGTAGTACGTGTTCTCCAAAATTCTTCGATCGATCTGACCGAATTCGAGGCCCTGCGAATGTGAAAGGGATATTTTGATTTTGGGTGTTATTTTACATAAAATCTCAACTGCATTATCAAATGTTTCTAAAAGTGACTCCATTTTTTCCTCTAAATAATTCTTCAGATAGAGCGAGGTACATTCACAAAAATGGCGCAGGACCGGTTTTCTTTTACCTTTATTGAAACTCGACGGAAATGGTCCGAGTTCTCTCGCATTACGGACACTTTTTCTGACGTGACAGAGGCACTTCAAAAAGTATACAAAGAGTATCATTTTGTCTCGCTCTGTATAGTAGTCCCGGCAGGTCGTAATCCGGTAGGTTAGGAGCCGAGTTGAATATTAGCCCTCTTCCCAAGCTTTCGCATAAACCGTCAACTCCTCTGAGTGGTCTGGGCGTATGAAAATTAGAACTCGGAACCAAACACACGTCCCTTTGTACGTATAAAGATATACAAGATTATTCGAAGTTATCGGGTTAAAAAAATCCGTATTACCGTGTCACGTGCCATTTTCCCGCACAAAAATTCGCAAAGACCTGCTCTACGAATTTGGGATATTTTTGTTCGACGTAGTATGAAGTCAACAAGCCATTCAATTCAGTTCAGTTCATTTCAGTGATGACTTATTTTCCGTGACGAGGCTTAGGCCATCAGGCGTGCTCTTCCTCCTGACCCCGCAAATTCCGTTACGCTCCTTTAACGGTCTTGACGAGAAAGGTGGTATCAATCATGTGACGAAACAGGCGAATTAAAGTTTGTTCAGAGGCTTCTTGAGGCTTGACGTCCTTGGAAGTCCCCTATAGAAATAATAATTAAGCCATGCAACCATAATTTTGAAAGTGTTGCAGGATTTTGTGCACGAACTGACCTTTTGATTATGTCCCATAAATGTTCGATGGGATTCATGTCGGGCGATCTAGGTGGCCAAATCATTCGCTCGAATTGTCCAGAATGTTCTTCAAACCAATCACAAGCAATTACGCCCCGTTGACTTGGCGCTTTGTCATCCATCAAAATTCCATCGTTGTTTGAGAACATGAAGTTCATGAATGGCTGCAAATAGCTGAACGTAACCATTTCCTGTCCTGGTTCACTAAGATCAGAGGACTCATGTCCCC
The DNA here is from genome assembly GCA_011170035.1 of Teleogryllus occipitalis. Lineage (NCBI taxonomy): Eukaryota > Metazoa > Arthropoda > Insecta > Orthoptera > Gryllidae > Teleogryllus > Teleogryllus occipitalis. Next base: position 74,926 of record BLKR01003339.1, read on the forward strand.
CAAAGAACCCAGTCCATTCCATGTAAAAACAAACCACACCTTTATGGAGCCACTGCCAGCTAGCTCAGTGTCTTGTTGACAACTTGGGTCCGTGTCTTCGTGGCTTCTGCGCCACACTCCAAACCCACCTTCAACTCTTACCAACTGAAATCGGGACTCATCTGACCAAGCCACGGTTTTCCAGTCGTCTAGGATCCAATCTATATGATCACGAGCCCAGGAAAAGCACTGCAGGCGATATCGTGCTTTTAGCAAAGGCACTTGAGTTGGTCTTCTGCTGCCAAAGCCCATTAAAGCCAAATTTTGCCAAATTGTCCTAACGGATATGTTCGTCGTACGTTTCACATTAATTTATGTAGTTTTTCACACTGTTGCTTGCTTGTTAGCACTAACAACTGTACACAAACCCTGCTACTCTCGGTCTTTTAGTGACGACCGTCGCCCAGTGCTTTGTCTGTGGTGTGAGGTTATGTAATAGGTATTCTCGGCACGCTCTTGTCACTGTGGATCTCGGAATATTGAATTCCCTAACGATTTCCGAAATAAAATGTCCCATTCGTCTAGCTTCAACTATCATTCCGCGTTCCAAGTCTGTTAATTCCCCTCGTGTGATCACGTCAGAAACCTTTTCATATCAATCACTTGTGCACAAATGAAAGCTCTGCCCGTTTATACTTTTTGAAGGCGATATTCTGCCATCTGTTTATTTGCATATTGCTATCCCGTGAATTTTGTCATCTTAGTGTATGAAGTTAGGAAAGAGCCTAACATAGTACAATGCATGACGCTGTTTGACATAAAAAGAATGGAATTGTTCATAATGAGAACGTGTAATAGAACACCGATACGTTGTTACTCATTTATATATGAAACAACATATTTGCCAATTCAGTCAATATAACTACATTTATATCAAAGTTTTGTGTGTGTGTGTGTGTGTGTCTGTAATATTCAGTGTTTAAACTTTATTTCCGAGGCACTTGCTTACATAGATTGCTCAAGAAATTTGAATTTATGCATACATGTGTATCAAATTAAAAGGTACAAACGGTTAGAGCGTGTAGAGGGCTCGAAAATGATCCCTTTTTGCCAAAGAACATTTAGTGAGAAATTTCAAACAACTGAATTATATGCATTTACGCCTGTGATATTTGCCCCTGATTCATAGACAACCCCGTATGCATACGTGTTATGTGTGCACGGAACCTGAATCCTCCTTGACTATGTCAGCAAATGATATCCATATCCCACCATATTATCACATGCAATTTCTCACCAGATGTTCATTGGCAAAAGGTGATACATTTCAACCCCTCTACATGTCCTAGAAGTTAGTAACATTTATTCGGAAACGTCTTCCTTTCTCTCTCTTACTTCCTCCCTCCTTCCGTGCCTATTTTTATTTTGGAATTAAGCTACAAATTATCATTTTTTTAAATCTTTCTAATCCTTTGCACAAGTATATTATACGCTAAGGAAAGACAATAGTTTTTGGCAGTTTATGAAAAAATAATTGACACAAGTGAAGGATAAGTGGGGGATTTGTGGGGAAATGAAGAGGAACAGGTTGAACCCAGATTTTGTCAGACCTGTTTCCCTGTGTCTTAGATCACCGGCCCAGGCACGAAAAAATCTTAATCCTTTATCTCACAACACTTGTGAATTTTTTCACATTTTTTAATTGCTGGGCCATAATTTAAAAAATATAAGTCTTTTGCAGTCAAGTCCTTGGCTGTCCGATAGACGCCGCGTCCTAGGCTGGTGCAACCTTCCTCCAGAGGGAAGGTCAAAGAATGGCGTCTGAAACGTTGGTAACTGTGCCTAGGACGCGGCATCTCCCGTAGAGCTAAATTGTTGCTGACTCCGGCAGCGGAAGCCTATCCTCTCACATCTGTAGATCTTTCACACTAGAGAAAAAGTTGTCATTCCCTTACGTAAGTATTTGTTCTTGGGTATGTATAAATAAGTATATACAATCCCGAGCTTAGAGCTTGCCCCGGCTGGGGCGGTGCCCCGCTGGTGGGAGAGTCCTGGTTAGGGGGAAACCCCACTAGCTGACGATAGGTCGGCGCCGGATCTCGCCATCCAGCGGGGGAAGATCACCGCCATCTCCCGAGAAAAACATGCACTACACTAACGGGACTAATGACCAAAGCAGTTGACGCGCCCGGAAACACGAAAAAATCAATCAATCAATTAATCCCGACTCTGCGAAATCTCTGTCCTTTGTAAATAATGATTTTATGAAAACTGAAAATTGATTTAATGTAGCACCAAACTGCGAACACCCATTCCCGGAAGTGTGATTTACAGAATTAGAGACCCGGTACTGTGCGGGTGAATCCATTCCAATATTGCTGAGCATTGAGGTAAAAATTCACAGAAAATAAAATAGTTTTTTTAATTTTATCGTGAAAGATCATTTCGGTATTTTCCTTCAATTTAATTTTACATTGATTTCGTCTTCTCTTTTCTTTCTACCCATGCTATGAAGCGAAGGCACCCAAAAGAACTAAATATGCAACATTGTAAAAAAGGACGATCATAAAAGTCGTATATTGTAGCCTAAGAACATAATTCGGATCCACCCTTTCTCCCTCGATTTCCTCACTGTCGCCCATTTATCCTTCACCTGTATCCGAACTGTCCCTCATCATTTCCCATTTCTCATCTACCCGTTCTCCAAAACACGTCTTCAGAATTTACTTGTCCTCAAGAGAAGTTGTGTCCCCATGATACACGCAAACCTGGTGTAAAAGGCCTAGGAGGCCTAGGCGCTTCCGAGTTACTCGAGATTATTATATGTGCTTTTTTTTAATGTCAAGATCTGCAAACATTATTTTTTTTCTTCTGAAATCTTTTGAAGGATGGGGTGTAATTCTCTATCCATCAGTATCACACTTTCAATGATTTCTGTTGATGGTTTCGTACAAACTGCCAAAAACTAATGTATTTCCTTAGCGTATGATATACATACGCAAAGGATTAGAAATATTTTAAAAAATGATAATTTGTAGCTAAATTCCAAAATAAAAACATTACTGGGTGCTACAATAATGTATACAAATGTTTACTAAACACTAAAGTATATGCGCAGAACTGATGCAGTCATTTTCAAAGTATATTTAAAGTCAATGTGATTTAAAGACGGGAAAATGGTTTTTATTTTTTTAACTGCAGCCCAGTTGTCGAAAAAATCTGAAAAATTCACAACAATTTGTGTTTTAAGAGGAACGTTTAAAATTTTTTCAATCCTGTTCCATGGTTCCAAGACACAATAAAAATATTTTTTATTTTTTAAATATTTTTTGTGTTTGAATTTGGGTCCGAGAAAATATTAAAAAAATATTTTTCTGATAGTATAAACTGTCTTCTTACTTATATTTTTTTCAGTCAGCAAAAAATAGTGTAAAGTTGTAAAAAAAAATTAAAATTAAAAAACTCGTTTTTGGCTGTAGATGGGTGTGGGTGGTGGGACGGAGGCTGAGAAACCTTTCAAAAATATTATTTTTATGCTAGAATTATAATGTAATCACTCATACGTCATTTGGTTTTGGGAGAACTTTTTACCATCTTATCGGGAGGTACTCTTTATTCAAGATACTAAATATTGGTATTCCGTCATGTATGGTTTTAAAATCCCGTAGATTATTTTAATACCATCTGTTTATATATTACACATTACACACCACCTGGTGTGGAATGATTTGCAATTTCATTAGTTGCTTGTTTTTCTCTTAAAAGCAAATTGTATCTTCAAACTTGTAGGCCATGTTATCTGTGGCACTGGTTCCCCAGTCTTTTGCAAACTTATCGTACCTGCTGCACTATTAACATCAATAACGAAGTCATGCTGCAGAGAGAAGAAATAAAAGAGGTCATCTTCGTCAACATAGTATTTTTATTCAGATAGCCGGCTTTCGACGGCTTTGCCGTCATCATCAGTCTACAATGTATAGAAAAAATATAAATAAATTACAAATAAAATAAAAATAAGATAGCAAATTAAATTACCACTAATAGATAATTTAAATTTTAATTACAAATGGCAGCTAAAATTGCGAAAATTGAAATGCAACTGGAGGATTAATATAGATAATAGCAGATCAAAAAACAAATTATAAATATAAATAAAGAAATCCACATTCTGATATTGCAAAAGATACGAAAAAAGAGGAGATAAAAATAATAATTAATAGCAAATGATATTACAAAGATCGGGAAATAATATATTAACTAGTATTACTACCCCCCTTTTTTCGTATTTGGGAATTTTCATTCCGGCAAAAATCGTACGAATAGTTTGGGCTCTAGGATTGTTCGCACATGACAGACTGACAGATAGACAGGCTGGCACACATACAGGCAGACTGGCAGTCATACAAGTGAACGGGCGGACGTGTTGGGAAAAAATACACTTGTTTGGTATCATGGGTCTCCATAATGTATTTCCATTGAAAACTCGCATTCGTAGTACGCAATTGTCCGCAAAGATCCGCAATTGTCGAAAATTCAGAAGTGTTAATTGAAAACGAAGTTTTACCATATTTGAAAGCCCACTCTCTACTCTCGAGCAAAAACAAAATGAAAGAAATTTGAAGCAATTTTTGAGAAAGTTTATTTCATACGGGCCTATTATGAAATGCCCAGACAAATCAGTTGTTTCAAATTGGGAGGGTCGTGAGTTAGGTCAGATCAGACATCATCCTTTAAACGGTATTGGCTTAGTGTTGTTCACAAACTGATGGACAAAGGAATATACTATATTTTCTTTCTTCTCAGGGACCCCCCCAAAACGATTATTTCCGTCAAAATCTCGACATCTATTTTTATGCAGCATTACTTTCTCTACTACGAATACTATTCTCCCTATTCATACAAAGTAAAATAACATTTTCTGACCATACGTATTTGAATGGGCGATTACAATTTCATATAGAACTTGATAGCAAACGACTGGTGTCTCTTTGTCCTCAAAGCCGCTGAACAACCCCTCCCCTTGCCCCAGTTTTAGCATATAAACTGCTGTGAAGGTTAACTCCAACGGCGCCTGAATTTGTGGCATAAAAAGCACTCCGACAATAGTGACTGCGCGCGCCGACAAGCGAAGAGGATAAAGGGAGACGAGAGGGGTGACGCAGAGTGGAGGGGAACGCGAGAGTAGGAGGCGGCGGGGAAGGATAGGTGCGGTCTCAGAGGGTGGGAGTTAGTTACACAGCGGTCTATTTAAGAGGACGCACGGGGAATTCGCCATTTTCATTTCCTTGTTGAATCACAGAGGTGGACATTCGACATGGTGAGCAGCCAACATTTTTGACTGTCCACGAATTTGCTCTATTTCGTCTCTTTTTTACGCGATTTTACTTTTGCTTCACCGCATGTTGCTTTGTGAATTTTTTTGACTTCGCTGACGTCGTATTATACTGCAAGAATTCGAGAAGCTACACAGTAGCTGACGCTATCCGGCGAAGAAATGATTCGCCACAGTAACTTATACACCAACGGAGAGCACTGGAAGGTACCGTACCGCAGCGAGCTTGTGAGGGCTAGTTCGTAAGGGTTCTATGAGTATTCGCCTGAGGGAGACAACATGAAAGAGTGAGCATGATGCACTTGAGTTTGTTTGGAAATGAGTGTGTGCTCGTGGTACAAAATTTTTCAAAAAATTAAATAATATGCAATGTTGGACTGTTCCAGTACTCCTTGTTGTAGGCGACACGATAAAAATGTATCGAGAATTATTTCCAGACACGATCATAATATACAATATTAATGCACTGAGTTATTCTGAAACAACCAAATTTGAGTAATCTAGTGTTGAAACATTATTTTTTTAATTTGCGTAGCTGTTAACTCTTTAACTTCATAAATTATCTCTACTTGTATGGTGTTAACTGTCAAATAAGACGTCTTGCATAATTTATTCCTTCATGTCTTTCGACCTTGAAGTTAATTACTCTTACATTATGACCCCTATTTTATGACTTACCTTAAAGCCACTATCAGAGCACATCCATTAAAAATGGTAATTTACGATTTTTACGATTCCACGACTAAGTAATAAAATAATATATTGATTTATAACTTGTTATTAAAGGGTTCATTTTCGCCTATTATCTTCCAATACGCTACGCCCCAAAACTTCGACAGTATGAATTAATACATGATGTAAGGTATAAACTCAACAAATAAGTTTTCTTGGTATTCACTTCTCTACAAAAAATGTTCTTAATAAGTTTCATAGTGATTATTATAATGGATTTGAAGGAAGAATCTAGAAAAAGTTCACTAAAGCACGTTTTATTTCAAAAGAAGTTTGGAAATATTCTGACTCTTATTGAAGTTATTTCTTACATACTATTCAAGAAATCGAATAACTTGATCTACATGTGCAAAACTCTTTATATGTTTTGATAACTCTTAATAAAAACAAACGCTTTCTCAAAAGATGTTATGTACTTGCATATACATACAAGTGTTATATTCAAGATGCTTTATTTCATTTAATTTTAGAGTTAAAAGGCGTTAGAGGCGTCAGTTTAGAGTTTTACTCGTCCTATTCACTTTTGATCTCCAAACAGTCACGCATTCTATATTACCTTTGATACTCATGTTCGATTTGACTTAAAAATTAATCGTTAATATTAACTTTTATCAACAAATCTTGAATAATCATAGTTTAAAACTAGCATGTACTTAAATAATCATAATAGTTTCAAACTATACTTGGGTTTTTCTAACGAGGTATCTGAGGGTAGTGTCTCCAAGATGGAAAAGATGGCTTTTCGAATCTCTCTCGGTCATGCTGCTAGAGTCTGTTGATCTGCAGCACTGCTTGATACGGTTGCGATTTTGCGACATCTTGCAGCAGGACCGAGAAAGACACAAAACGTCGTGCCATATTCCATCTTGCAGATACTACCCCCCTCAGATACCGCGATAGAAAAACCAAAGTACAGCACGTACGATACTACAAATATATCAATAAGCCTTAAAAAGTTAAGTGCACGTACGCCTTATAAGGACCAAAGCATCCTTGATCTGTTTCCTATATTATTTTCGTTTGTTTTTCCAATATCCGACCAAGCGGAATGTAGGACTAGCGATGAGGGCTGCGCTGCGCTTTATTTTGCTTCGGAGAGAAAGAGTTCTTGGTATTCTCAGTGCGACTGAAAACTGAAGCACTGTTATAGACCAATCTCGAAGATGTATATATGGCCCTCTTGTATAATAATGCCATCTTAAGTTCAACAATATACTGTCAGTCCATTTAATATTATGCGGAAATGCCGATGCGTTCGATGATTGAATTAATAAATGTTGATAACGATGTGAAGAATGGAAGTATTTTGAGTCCCTAAAAGTAGCGACATATTCCAGTCATGCTACACAACAAATTTTACAACACGAGTACATGACATTATTGGATTTAATGAAAAACATCCAGGAATTTCTTCTTTAGCTTCCAGATTCCCATAAAATACAACAATATTTTATGGGAATCTGGATTATGGGAACAGGTGGAATATGTGTTTCATCCTTAATGAGTGGTCAAAATATTAAGTGATTTCAGTGTGATTAACGTAATGTGTTATCTGAAGAAAAAAAACTAATTGATGTTGATTAATTAGCATTGCGTACTATATTTTGCAAAAATGTTTATTACTTCGGGAGAGGAACATAAATGTGCCAGACTACTCCGCCCTGGCTCTTGCGCGCGACGCAACTGTCGCTGTTGCTTGTTCTCAGATGCGCCTGTCTCTCTTCAGTCTTACACTCCGCTCGGTCGGGTTATACGTCAGGTAAACAGTCTTAATAGTTCATAGAATAACAATAATATTGTCTCATTTAGTGTGGTTGGTTATCGATCGACGTGTTAGGCTTGAGGGTCATTGGTGCAGAATGCCTGTCCCCCTTTGGGGACTCTACTCTGGTATGCTTCTTGAAGTCTCATCGTAAAGCTACTGGCTCCTCTCTCCCCCATGTTTGTGCCTTCCGAACTGAGAGCTTGTATTGCAATTGGGGGTGAGTTTTTGGGTGTGTCTTTCCAGGTGAAGTCTTGCCTAAGGTTTTGGTCTGCCTTCTGGCTTAGGTTTTGGGGCAGGGAGTTGGAGGATATCGAGGGGGTTGTTGTGTGGGTTGAACTGAGAGCTTTTCCACTAGATGGTAAGGTAGTAGATGGGAATTAGGGAACCATTTTGGTGAAACGTGACAAACGTGATAATGAAGTGAGTCATTCCACCCTCCGCCGGATACTCTAGCCATGGATACCACGGAAGAATTCCCAGGAAGATGTCGTTTGTAAGTAAGGATAGTCATGCTTTGAGACTCAAGTTTGCAAAAAAGTATGATAATAAAGATCAGAAATTCTGGGATTCTGTTCTTTGGTCTGACGAAACGAAAATTAATCATTTCGGATTTTTATAGTGTCTTTAAGGTATGGAGAAAGGCCAACAGATAATAACGTGGCTAATACCCTGCCTACAGTAAAACAAGGAGGAGGATCAATCTTTCTTTGGGGACTATGTCATCGAACGGTGTGGGAAACTTAAATTTTATCGATGGCATAATGGAAAAAAGAGTTTATAATCATTATTTTGAAAACAGTGTTCATAAATTACAAATGGAATCAGATTATTTCTTTCAGAAAGATTACAACAGCAAACATATAGAACACTGTACAAGGAATGGCTAATTTGGAACGTAACCAAACAGTTGCGTACTCTTCCACAATCCGATGATTTGAATACAATCGAACATCCATGGGCCTTATAGAAAGTCAGAACAAGAAAATACAATATTACGCCGAAAAAATTCGTAAAGAAAATTGTTTTGGAGCAGTAGCAAAAAAGTAGTCCGAAAGTTTTCTAGAGCCTTGTTAATTCAATGCAGCGAAGATGCAAAACGGTTGTCAAGGCTAAGAGATATTCAACTAAGTATTAGAACTTGGTATGCTAAATTTTTGATTTGTTTTTCATTGTTTATTACAAGTGATTTTGTTATTTATGATTCATGTACGAGCAGAAATGGTTGAAAGAAATGTGATATGTGTTTGTTTATTGAAATATATTTTTCTGTCTTGTCTAATTTTCACGTTCTTTTGGTGTATATATTCGTATACGTTCAAGAAATGCAATACTATTGAGAATTAAACCAATATTTATTCTTACTAAATTTTCTGTATCATTATATTTCCCAACTGTTACTGTTCGAACAAAACTGGTACTACTGTATTCTGTGAGATATAATTGTACTTCAAGTCTTCCTGTTAATAACACTGGTCAACTTGATTGTGAGCATCAGTTCTCCCTAGATTTATCTGGTTCCATGCATCCTAAAATGAAAGAAGTTGAATAGTATGATGTTCCAGATTTGTTTTTGCCCCTAGCGTTTTTCAATATTACGTTTTTATTGATGTTTTTTCACCCATCGTTTTCTCAAGTGTTAGTTACACCCTAGATGGCTCAAGGGAGTTTCCATTGATAATGATAGAATTCTATGATACAATGGCACAGAGTGTAAAAATATTTTTACTTTCTGGCGCTTATGAAGGAACTTCTTACGAAGAGAAAGTTTTGTAATGCTGTGCGATAAAACGGCAAAGTTTCGGCAGAAAAAACTCTTTTTACACGGCCCTGGCCATGAAAACGTGAATAAATCCAGTTTCTAAATTTAGAAAAAAAATCCTCTAACATGTAATGTAGCTAAAGTCCATGTTTTGTGAGAATTCTGGGTTCACGAAGCAATGTTTTGGTGGTTTTCTGTTGTTTTTTTTTTTTCCATATAGTGTATACATAGATTTTTTCTAACCTTTGTTCAGCCATATCCCACACATATGTAATTTTCGTCGTGCATCCTTGCTGCTGAAATTTTAAAATAAGATCCAACTTTCTATGACATTTTTCAACCATATTTATTTTTGTAGCTTGATGTTTTCTGCATAACTTCATTCAATTGTAGATGTTTAATTGTTGTCGTGCCCTTCTTTAAAAATATGAGTAATTGTTGACACGAAGAGGAGAAGTTTCGAATGCCGCGCATTCACACTAATTTTAAAGTGTTAGTTTGAATTTAAAAAGTATGAGTATATTACTAATGGAATTACTATTTTGGTTGTGATATCTATTTATGGTAATTATTTTGAGTTAATGAAGCAAAATTACAAAAAGGTGTTGGGTTTCGGGGTCAGGACCCCTTTGCTTCATTTCCGATCCGCCACTGCCATCGAAATAATAGTTTTCTCCATTGCCATTTGAGAGTTTGTGAATCCTCAAACGTTAAAGCACTATCGATCTTCTGCACATGCGGAGTTCAAGTTTCGAATTACTTCTGTGCATTTGCGCGTACGCAGATGATAGATAGTGCTGGCCGCTATGGCGTGCACAAACTCTCTATTTGTATAGAAATCAATGACGTCCGGAAGAGCGTATGACGTATCGTACTCGTTTCTTTTTGAATCAGCAATTTGGATCCGATCGCCCTTGAAATCTCACCGGAAAGTGAGGTCAATGGTGAAAGTATGTTTTGGTTTCGCGCCACATTTCAACGCTTTTGAACGAACAGAATCTGTTTATTGGGAAGTCAAGAATTAAGATTGTAAGATGATTAGAAAAGAATGTACCGAGTGAGAAACTCACATTTCTGTTTTCTTAAACGCGCACTCTTCAAACGAAGTCTGAATACTCCTCAGTGTCATTCGAAAGTCTTATAAATGAGCCTAAGGTCTGTAATTAACTCTTTAATTCCCTGAAAGCACGGCTGAAGTATCATGATTTTTATACACATTGTAAAACGTGTGAAGATTACGAAATTTTGGAGAGTATTGTCATTCTCCATCGTACTTTAGTCTCTGGCTTCTCTGCAAATGTACACGTGTATCCAGGACGTAGAAATGAGTGAATGTATTGTCGTATACATCCACCGTGAGTGTGCATTGATTATGAAACTTGTTGATTTTAAGAATTCTGACGATGAGTCTCATTATTCTTATCTTTCTGCATATATTTTGACCAAAGTTACCTATTGTTTTAATGGGGGAGGGGTGAAAATGATTTCATTTTTATCACGCACGGATCGTGTCTTGGACAAAACGATATTTTACGATCAGGCGCCGACAAAATATCGTAAGGCTCGTAAGCATTACTTTGTAATACTTGCTAATTCTGAAAACTTGATGTATTCGACCGTGATTAAAAGGTGACAACGAAAAGTTAACAGCATATTTAATTATAAAATAGTCTTATTCGTTATGTGCAATTAGTTTTGAAAGCCAACACAAGAAAGATGTTGAATGAGTAAAGAATGAACTCTTACGTAATTTGTTGTGTCCGAGATAAATAAAAAAATGCCCCAGCATTCCCGCAGAAGTATACATTAAGTATGCTTTGTTGTGGTTGTAGACCGAAGATTTTTTAACAAAATCTGCGGTGATTTCTTGTTGTAGCCGCGCAAAAGCACGTACTTTTTTTTTTTGAATGGAAACATGCCGCGATTTGCTACGCTTTCCAAGTCATGTAGTGAGTCGATTTTTCCCAACGAATACGATCAATAGCTTTCGGCGAAGACTTGAAAAAAGGCACCTCTCCTGTCGGTCTTGACATACTTCAACTATTGGAGGGTGTCGGTAGCGGGAGAGGTCGCGCCTGAACGTGTGTGCAGCATGATCGTCAACCTCTTATAGGGATGGTAAAACCAGCGGTAATGAAGTAAAGAGCCCCGGCGGTGATGCGGAGTGCAGCGGGTTATGAAACCTCCCGACAAGGCCACCACTGACTAAGCACCAAGGCCTCCTGGGCTTGGCGCGCCTTGATAAGCGGCTCGGCGCTGCGCGGCGGCGTCCTAGTTTCTGCCTCTCGAGGGCGGGGGGGGGGGGGCGTGTGCCGCCGCCGCTACGCGTCTGTCGCATCGGCCGGCGCGGAGCCACCCGGGCGGCGAGGGGCGAAGGGTTATCGTCGCGGCTAATTGCTTCGATTCCTCCGATAAATGGGCGGTTCCGGGCGGCGTGAAGACACAAGGACAAAGCTTTTAGTTGCGACATTTGCTTACGTACCAGGACACATTAACATGCTTCGATATATACTACTGGGAAGATTATTTAAATAAAAATCGCGAATTAAAGTTTTACTGTATTAGTATTTACTGTATAGGGCAGTCCTATGAATCTCCAGATAATTAATTGCTCTATCTGCGAGTGTAAATGATATCTGATTTTTATTTGTTTTCTTCTGCTAAAAATATGTTGGCAATGGCTTTGCCCTTATAGGTTAATAATTTGTAATAAATGTAAATAATAACGTCAGTATTAAATAGACGTTTATATAAAGTATTCAATGGGATGTTAAGATTAATATAAAGATTAAAAGGGCGCAATATGCTTCTTGTGTAGTTGTTTTAAAAGTTAGTGGCAAAAGAAGTCCTATCAAGTTTTAAGTTTATATAAAAATAACGTCAAACAGAAAGTATTATAATTCGGGAGATCTGCCTTTGGTATTGACAGCCAGCGATCGCATAGTGAGGTGTTGGCAAACGCAAAGGCTCTCGCATACTTTTCTGTCCGATAAATCATCTTTCGAAACCTTAATCCGATGCAGCGCGGCGACCCTCGCCGACGCAGTCGAAAGCCAAATGTATATAAATATGTTTATATTCTATCGGCAGTGCAGGTCGGCGCACTCTCTAGATAACCGCTCCCCCATACACAAGCTTGGCATCGCCATGGAATGCTTGCCATCGCTGCACAAGCTAGCGACGCCCTCCAACTATCAATCCCGAAGTTCCATCTCGGGCGGAAGCGACTAATGCTTTGTGGAGCGCGATTACGTGCACAAGTTCTGTACCCGCACAATGACGTGGAGTTACCTTAGATGGCTGTCCCGGGAATTGGCATTCTAGGCACAGTTGCCAGGCAACTGGGTCTAGGACGCGGCGTCTCCTGGATAGGCAAATGTCTATTAACTTCTTTGGCGGAAGTCTACGCTTTCGATGGGGTTTCCCCTTTAAAGATTTATTAAGTATTAAAGACTTACAGCTTTATTAAGACCTAATGTCTTTTCCGTTTATAATGAAAATTGTGAAATGTTGAGGAAATACTATATCACATACATTCCTTCATCAAAATAATGATTTAGAATATATAAATGAACAAACAAAACAGAACATAACTAAACTAAAAAAATCGATATAGTTAACATTATTCTTAATATTTATTTTTTATTTATTTCTTACTTTGAAGTTTATTATGAAAATGTACCATTTTTATTAGTCTAATTTGCTGGTAAAAAGCAGTAGTCCCTAGCTGCAAATGCCGGATCGGTTGACGTACGTATGTCTCCAGTTTCCTCAGAAACTAGAGCGGGCGTTGATGTGGGCGTTCCCAGCAGCAATAAGCGACAACTGGCTACACTCTGGGGAATTGACTGTAACCCTCGACGCACCCGAAGGCCAGAGGTTGAAGCAGTCACTTCGAAAGCAACTACCAGTATATGTGATGTCTGGGAACTACCCGGAAGTTGCGCGTTACATGGTTGCGTCACTTTATTCTTCATTTTTTATTCTACCAGAGAGAAATCCTCCTGCTTGAGTTTTCCTGCATCGCGCCTTTCGCCACAGCTCTGTGAATCAGGAGATCGGATGTTCGAGTTCTGAAATGGGAAGATGGCGGAATCAAATACTCGACTTATCATTGATGCAACTGACTATGAAAAGTTCTATCTGTTCAGATAATTGTGGAAAATGAATAAGTAAGTAGAGGGTCATGTTTGAGTTATTTGAGCCGGTTGTAGAGTACTCGCCAACATATGGGAAACTATAAATTTACGTTTCATCACAATCTAATGAAGTACTTGGATATAAGGATGTGTGTTACTTTACTGTTATGGTACTAGTGTGAATTTCACTAATTTTGACGAATGGTAGTGGGAATCGGTATTCCCTCTACGACCTGAACGATCTATTGCCTAATCCGTGCAATCGCAAAACGATAAATGATGTGTTTCTTCTTTCATTTTAATTTCGTTAACTCCTGATCTTCGTGTTTTCCTAATCTTTTTTTATCAATATATGAATTCTTCTAAAAAAAACTGTCCCGATCTCCCGTTTTCTGTCAGAATTGAGAGATTTCCTTATGTACTATCTCGTTTTAAAAACATGTTACAAGTGGGGCAGTTGTTAAAGAGCTACTTATGTCTGGATGTGTTCTCTTCCATTTCTTGTACTAAAAAGGTAGGATTTTCGTGGATATGTCGCGAGTAGATAATTATACACTCCAGATGAACATTTTTGTTATCTTATCGTGAACTGAGTAACCTCTGAAGTTACAACCATCTCCCCAATGTCACCAATTGCTTTTTCTGGTACTTTAACATTTTGACGAGCTTTTCTCACTATTCAGTTCATATTTTCTTTTTCATCTTCCTTTCATTATATTTTTACTGATGTTTTTGCTGAATAACTGTTCCACACTCTGTAGAGAAAATTATGTAATGCTGCAGGAGAAGTGCAAATATTTTGACAGAAAAACACGTTTTGTGAGTTCCTGTGATCGAAAAAATGTTGTTTTTGTCATTATCTTGTACGTTGTACATTAATTTCGTAATATAATGAAAAGTCATCTTTTGGGGGTGTATGATGCCGAAAAAGTTTTGGTTATTTTCTGAAAACGTCTGTCTGCTTGTCTGTCTGTCCTTCGGCCCGTCTCTTCCTCTCTTTCTCTCTCTCCATCTTCTCTCTCCTCTCTCTTCCCTCTCTCTCTTCCCTCTCTCTCTTCCTCTACCCCCTCTGCCTCCCTCTCCTTCTCTCTCTCTCTCTCTCTCTCTCTCTCTCTCTCTCTCTTCTGTGAACACCTTCCCAATTCTAGACAAATATTTGCATCAAAATTGTTGATAATCTCCCCTCTACCTGGCTGATGTCGCCGAGTTTTGTTGCTCGAATAGAGCATTGTACGAAAATGGCGCAGGTTTAGTTTTCAGTAAAAATTCTGCAAAAGTTAAAAAAAATTGAACACTTCCTACAATCGTGAGAATTGATTTTTTTCTTAATCGAATCAATTTTTCTAAATTAGATTATTAAATGTCATTTACACTGTTTTCAATGTATGAGTAGTTTTTGCTTTATTTTGAATGACAGTTTTTAAAAAATACATAAACACGATTTTATTAAAAACGTCTCCAATTTTTTCCAACGTCTCCATGTCCGCTTTATGATACGGCCCAGTATAGATCCGCTTTTCCCTAAAACCTGTAGTATTTCTCCGCTCGCATTAAAAACATGTTTTTGAAATAGTTCATTTTTTGAGTTGTCACTTCCCTTGCGCATCGACTATGTGAAAATCCATTGCTCTCAAATAATGTTCTACCTAGTGCAATCTGCCTAGTGCAGTGTCATTCAGCAAGTTGCTGCAACTTCTACTAAGCTACTACTGCTAGTAATAATAATGATAATAATAATAATGTTTGTACAATTTTGCAAACAATCTGATAAATATAAAACCTTTATAAACTCAATGTATTAAACACAATTTATAATACAATTCATTTTTATTTGCCTAAAGTTTTCTCCTGTTACAAATTTCTATACAAATGTATACGAGTAAAATCACAAAATACACTTCCTGTAATATATGTACTATTGATTTACGTTAATACCAATTAATTTTATAAGAGTATTTTTTTATATTAGTGGAGAATTTGACACATAAGATACACAAGACACAAAAACTAAATATACCAACATATACAAAACAGTTATAATCAATGTCCAATGCTTGAGTATAGAAAATGAGATCTTGGAGCAGCAAAAATTGGCTATTGTGAAACGGCACCCTGAATACTGAAGCTTATTTCTTCCTCGTCAGCTGTGTCGTAAGCATCCGCGCACTTATTAAGAGGATATAGTTGTAACAGCTGGTACGAAAAATTGCGGATTAACATGCTCAAATATTTGTATTTTTAGTCAAAACCGAATCTGGTACATTGTTTTTGTATTTTCCCAGTCTTTCTAGATATTTAACATTAACACCTCTCACCATAAGGATAACAATGAAATTCAGGACATCCGAAATATGTTTCAGAGCCAATCGTTTATTTTTGTACAAATAAATAATTCATTATCCCAAGTAAATCGTATTACAAGAAAAATAGTAAACAACCAAATAGTAGATCAAGATAAATTACATTGCACACTTTCAAGAATAGCAAGGTGACCACTCTTTTTCTAGGACAATTTCTCTGACTTTTCCAGGTTATCCAGGTGATTTTCTTTTTTTCTCAACAAAATTTGTGAAATATTTCAAAGTATATAAAACAAAATGTTAAATAAACCACAGCTTTGATTGATATTAAAACTGAGCCCTTTTCGCCTTTGCATTTCAGATTATCTTGCACTAACATATTGTGAGAGACAGATGCACTTTGATTCAAATCATACAGTACCTTTCTTTAAATATTTTTCTGCTCTCAGAGATCATCATAAAAAGACAAAAATAACATTTGCGTAACAAATGAATTAGCCGCTTGCGTTCTCTTATGTAGTGCACAGTTCTGCGAAGTAGTTCACAAATAGTCCCAAAACACAGTGTTTGTGTAAGGCTGTGTGAAATTATTGCATGCAGTATTGCCCGAAAACTACTAAAAGCTTTTTTAATTGCAACGCTTTAAGTTGAGCCAGCTCGACCCGGGAATATCCATTTTGGAAAAAATTCTACGTATGGTTTAAGCGGTAGTGGTGTTCACAGACGGACGGACAGACGAACGTTTTGCCGTTTTGCTTTTTCGGTATCAGGACCCAGATGTAAAACATGTATTCTGGCTACACCAGGTGTTGGAGGACTTTTTTACTAAATTTGGTATCTGTATTTATCCACTTTTTCGTTATCACGTCCCGGCAAGAGTTCTTCTGCCGAAAATTCGCCGTTTTCCCCCGCAACATTACATAACTTTCTGTCTACTGCGTAAGTGGTAGCGAGAAAGTAAAAATCTTCGAATCTTATTACGTGATCTTACGCGCCGCTACTGACCCCTGGCGAAATATGTTAGGAACCAATTTGCTCTGAGCTATAGGTGAAAAATAATCATCGCGGTAATCCACCAACACATTATTTAAATTATTTATTTTCCGCTTAGTGTTGTATTGATCTTTACCAAACTTTGTAAGGATACTGCAACAATCCTGACAACGAGTGTGTAAAAATGTCGAATCTATGCATACACTACTTTATTTTTTATTTATTTTATGTCAAAAAACAGTTAAAACTTGTGTTGAACGTGCTATGGGGAGAAGTGACTTCTGTGCACGTTTTCAAAATTCTGTGATCCCTACACTAAGTCATATACTTCTTGAATTTGTAGTTAATTAAAAAAACGCTCCGTTGTAATAATATCTATTTTCAAGGATAAATCAGCAATAAATTTTGGGCTCTTATCCATTATGTCCTTCGTCAAGGAATAATACTTTCTGCCGCGACATGGAAACGATAATTTGAATAATTGTATTTCCCACTGAATTCTAGAGGTCGTGCGCAGATAATGAAGTTACGTTTATGTCCAGAAGAAAAACAAGGAGCCGTCTCAGCATTTGCTCAATGGATCAGGAAAACTGGACGAAAAACCTGATCGAGATGGGAGTCATTGACCCAGAAGCTGCTATACAATACTTGTTACATATTGTTTAGAATTATACAGTCCAAATGGTAAATAGTGCATTAAATAGCACTGTTAAAATTAATGTTACTTTCCTTGTGATGCTCAGTATAGTCTCTGATTGTATAGAAACAGTTATGCAGCAGAAACGATTTCACTTTGGATTTAAACTTTTCTATCGAATTTAATCGTTTAATGTCATCTGGCAGAGTGTTGTAAAATAATGTACATGTATTGTATGGGAATTTTTTGTAATGAGCAGTTGATACTGTAACCTGATGAATATGATTTCTACGTCGAGTGTTGTAGTAATAGACATCGGCATTTTCTGAAAATATATTCCCGCCCTTAAGCAAGTCCTTTTTGACTAAAACCTCTGATTCGTAAATCGACAAGGTAATGGTAAAATTCCTAGATTAATGAAGAGAGGCTTACAAGAATCACGTGGGTGGGAATTTTTTCACTACTTATTGTAGTATCGGTTTCGGTTACAAATCGTTGAATTCACTTTAATTAGTATAGATTTCCTAAACGGGAAAGAGATAACAACCGATTTCAATGGGATGTCAAAATGATGTAAGTATTAAGATATGCTTCTGATTTATCTCAAATAATTCCTTATGTTCAATGTGTGTTTTGATAATCTTATCGTTGCTGTGCAGATTCAGATCGAAAGAGAATAAATTTCTGCCCCGCTTTTATAGTACAGTCTATTCGTGCTGAAAAGAGCCCGATCCGAAAGTTGTTTTCTCAACAGTTTTGTTTCTAACGATCTGGATTCGAATTTGATGTTTGTCACCTCAAAAAGGGGAGCTTCGTAGAGAAAATTGCAACAAAAAAATCTAACAATCACGCCTTGTTTTTGTTTTTCGCTTATATCTTCAAAAGTCTGCGTTTTGTCGAAATGATTGTTATTTACAAAATAAGAGTAGATTAAATTTCCTATAAATACATACTTTGACTTCAAATTTCTGAGGAAAGGTTTAGTCACTCGAGCGCGCTGAAAATGGGGTTCCTTTTTGGGCCTCTTACCAAATCGAGAGAATAGCTCTTTCCATAAGGTGCCCAAACGTACCGCGTTAACCGGGACAGTCCCTTATTTTGAGTCCCTGTCCCGTTTTTTTTGACAGAAAAACGTCCCTTTTTTTGAGACGACTTGTCAGCATAAAATGCCGTCAACAGTATTAAGTTTATCATAATACGAAGTAGGGTCAAAAAGTAGGGTCAAAAAAATTTGTTATTAAAAATTTATTAAAAATATTTATAACATTCTTACATTATTTCCCTTCAAAATACTCTCCTCCTGCATCTACACCTTTATTCCACCGTTCATATAATTGTTGGAAACACTCTTGAAAGCCGTTTTTTGAAAGTTCCTTGAGCCGCTCCGTCGCATTTTCAATCACCTCTGACGAATCAGCAAAACGATGTCCCTTCAATGCCATTTTTAACCTTGGAAACAGGTAGAAATCTGGTGGTGCGAGATCGGAAGAATATGGAGGATGTTCCAGAGTGGTAACATTATTCTTGGCAAGGTATTGTTTCACCATTAGGGATCGATGTGCTGGGGCATTGTCGTGCAACAAACACCAGTCATTCTCTGCCCATTTTTCGGGTCGTTTTCGTCGAATTGCATCTCGTAGCCGTTTTAAGATCTCTGTGTACAATTCTTTATTTACTGTTCTCCCTTCAGGAATAAATTCATAATGAATTACTCCACGGTAATCAAAAAACACCTCCAACATCACCTTACCCCGGCTTCTGTCCAAGCGAAATTTTTGTTTTCTTGGTGAAGTTTTTGACTTCCATTCAGCGGACTGCCGTTTTGTCTGAGGGTCGTAAAGAAGGCACCATGTCTCATCACCTGTAACAATTTTGCGCAGGAAGCTGTCATCTGCATCAGCCATTTCAATCAAGTCCCTGGACATGGTCACTCTCATTTCCTTTTGCTCAGGGGATAACATTTTTGGAACAATGTGCAAGCAAACACGATGCATGTTCCAAGTCATTATGAAGAATGCTGTGAACACTCCCATGTGAAATACCAACTTCAGAGGCAATAGTATTGATGGTTGTTCGCCTGTCCGCCCGCACAATTTGTCGAACGCGCTCAACATTGTCGTCTGTAGTGGAAGTGGAAGGCCGCCCAGTCCGAACGTCATCTTCAATTGTTGTGCGACCGTCGCGAAAACGCTTATGCCACTCGTAAACTGCTGTTTTCTTCATCGCAGAATTTCCGTATGCTTTTTTTAGCATCTCAAGAGTCTCCGAGGGTGATTTCTCCAGCAACACACAGAATTTAATATTGCCATGCTGCTCTAATGACGACATCGCACAATCCGACGAAAGAAAGAAACTACGATCAACAATATTAAACACCGAACGCACGGAACCAACTACAACTGCCTGCTAACCTCAAAAGCACATTCACTACCAGTTATGCCAACCTCACAAACTAAAATTTCCCCTTCAGCTAACAAATACTTGACTGTAAGCGACCATTCCGGGAACTTTTTGACCCTACCTCGTATATTCCGTTTGCTTCGCATTTGTTTATCAAAATTAAGCGCGACAAGATATTGTGCTCATGTGCCACGTAACTGGAGTGTTTAGAGAATCGGTTGTGGTTTTCAGGAAGAGAAAATGCTGTTATGTTTAACATGTAGTATATGCTCTATCGATAACGATATCGTTATGAAGAAAAACAATAATCCAACCCTTCGGCTTCTGAGAGTTTCTCTGCGATGTAGTATGCAAACTTGACCTACTTCGTATTGAATTAAAGTAAATTAAACACATGCCTTTTTCTTTCTTTCTTTCTTTCTCTGACGCTGATTCTTTCTAATGTCCCTTTCTAAGGTATTCTTTGGTTGGCGTGAAATGAATGCTTCTACGTCATGAAAGTTGTACGTATTTATGTATATATTCATTTATTTAATCTTAATATTCAAGCCTAAATATTTATGATAAAATTGTATCATCGTCCTCTTTTGTCCCTTTCATCGTTACTACAAAAACTAAAATGTCCAGTTTTCATGATTTTAAAATAAGGTCACCTTCGATTTCCCAGCCACTTTCTCGCCGCGGCACACTTTTTCCACTTTGTCGTTCTTGAAAAAAGCTATTCTGAACCAATAATGGACATTGTTAAATGATTAACACTCCGATACTCACAGAATCAGTAGTGACATATTTGCTCGCGCGAAGTATCTGTAAACATAAGGCATAAGGTATGTGCTTGAACTAGTTTTGGACAAGGACCTTCAATCACTTTTATCAATTCTTCAATGGTAAATTGATATTCCTCGTCGCTGATTGCAAGAAACCTAAAAATGTTTTCCATTGCTGATTCTACATCATTTACGCAAGGCCTAGCTATGATTTGTGTTCCTATCTTCTTTGGGGGCTGGTAAAGTACTGTCGTGCACATCAAATAAGAATGTGCATCAGAAGATAACAAGTAATTTACTGCCTCTATGCAATATACTCTAGGAGGCCCAAAATCATCATTACGATTTCTCGCGAGTCATGAAACAGTTTCTCTGACAGCTAATTTCCTCACAGGATATACAAAATATCGTTTTAAGGAATGCTTTTTGATTTTTTTCGTGGCGAAGTCCTGTGGTACCTCCTCTTCACAAATAAAACAACGAGTTTTGACGACGAAGTCGGGTATAGATGAACGTAGTTCAGTCTCTTCTTGAGTTCTCTTCACGTAAGTAGAAATCAATTTTTCATTTTCGTGTTGCCTCCTATACTTACCGTGGACTTCAATTTGTGAATTATGTTTAAATAAAAAAACTTACCATCCTGCCGACCTTCACTGGCTTTAACGAAATATTCCAACCCCCTTCCTTCCACATAAGTTGTCTGCGTTCCATCTTACAACGTTTTATTACAAATAGCCTACTCCCTACGAGGCATTATGCACGCGTAATAAAACTGCAAATATTACAGGTTCATATTATTTTACAATGAGTTCGTGATGAGGCTAGCCAACTTACCGCTGACTGCCAATCTCGGGCCAGCGCGTAAGGATGTGTTATGGTGAGAGTTGCGTGAGACGCTGATGACACTCTGGTGCATGAAGGATGATACCTGTATTTCAAGTATTTTCACGAGCCGGCACATGAAATACTTCGTGAACTAATATGAAAGTTATACTCGTAGATTTTAAAAGTTTACTACGAGTATCTGCGTATCACGCGCAAGTATCTGAATTATTTATATCACTGTCGTTTTCTTGGGAATTGTACAGTATATCTGTGTCGGAGAATTGCAGAAGTTGTCTAAGTTACACTGTCAGGAATCTGTGTTACTTTTAATGTAAAAGTATATGAAAGTAATCATGTATGTACATTAAATGTAATATACACATACAGTAAATTTAAAGTACTGTGCATTAAATTTAATGTACGTAAAGTTAATTTAATGTACACATGTACTTTCTACTTCTCCCTCAAGTGCAAATTCTTGTACGCCTAAAACGACGTAGCGTTGGTCGCATTCCCTCTAAAACACCTATGTATAAGCGTATCAACCTGTTCACCTGATAATCTAATCCAAAGTGTAATGGGTTTCATTTTCAAAAATTTCTAATTCCTAAACTACCGACCTCTCTTAATACTCCGGCATTTGCTGCGAATCCGATAATTAATTTGAAATAATCTGTTTCAATGCTTTGTAGTCTATCTATCCTATCCACTCCCCAGATTTCTGCCCTATAATTCATAGTTGGGAGAACTAGTATGTTAAACATTGTATCGCACACCTTTAAAGGTAATTCCGGAACCCTGCTCACTGCGCAATTTCTTTGAGCGCAATTCTTCCTTTACTTTGCGCCACCACTATGTGATTATTCCATCCCCCATTCATGGAAAAGTTTGCATCAAGATAAGTAAACGTTTTGACACGATCGATCTCCTGCGCGTAATACCATTTCTCTTTGTTACCCCAAATAAACCCATTCTTGAAGACAACTCTTTTCGTTTCGTGAATATTTACTTTTAGACCCCATGTCTCACTATACCTTTCTACGATACTTAAACTCTTCTGTAAACCCTCAACAGTCTCCGAACATAGAACTAAATTATCAGCATATAGTATTCCGGGAATTTTCAGGCCATCGATTTCCGGTACAACTGTATCCGTTTCCTGTACCCAAGTCAATAAATCGTTTATAAGCAGATAAACAATAGCGGTGAGGAGGACTTACTCCTACTGTCGATTTTATTTTTCGCGTTGTACTTCCGTCACCGCAACTGACGCAGAAATTTACTTCTTTGTATATGCTCTGCAATACTTTTAAAACATTACGTGACACGCCCAGCTCATTTAGTTTTCGCCATCAAGCTTCCCTATTGATAGAGTCAAAAGCGTTTTCGAAATCCACAAAACTACATTACGTACTACATTTACGTAATATAGACCAAGTTATGCAAACCTGCAGGGAAAAGCTGCAATTTATTCTTGATCCTCTTTTTAGTAATTACTTTCCCGGACTCGTTGTTTAGTCACAGCAATTTGATCATGTCAATTTTGTCGCATTTTAATACCGAAAATTGTTTTTGGCGAAACGTGTCTCTCCTTTGGCCCATCAGTCCGTTTGTGAACGAGACGCTAGCAGCTAAACTGTAGGCAGGATCTTTATCAAAATTGGTATTTCTGATCGATCCAGCTGAAGTTGCGGCACCTTCAATTTAAAACGATTATATTGATTTTAGGGTGTTCTTAACATTTACTCGACGACATTTTCAACATTTTCTTAAAAATAGCTCCAAATTTTTTTCTCGGGGTAAAGTACGCTTATAAAAATTGCGAAGGTCGGATTTTCGTTAAATTATCTGAATTTCCGAAAATTGGAAAGTTACCGTTTTTTGGCGTCTTCCTACCTCTATAATATTCAAGAAATGATTATTTCTTTATAAATTTTGTTCTTTTAAAATTAATCTTTAAATAATCTCATGTAATTTTTTAATGAGTAGTTTTCCAAAAATTTTGAGTTGAATAAAGACCACTTCTAAGAATTACTCCAACAAGATTTTCTTAAATCTTCAAAATTGTTCAATTTTTTTTATTCAAACTCGAATGATTTTCGTTTTTCATCAGAAATTTCGAAAATTGCAAATGTTCAAATTTCTTTCTAAATCGTCCAGGTAAGTTGCTATGCTGATACAGACGATTGTAATAGTGGTTATGCAAAATGCTTACAAAATCTAATTACTTGAGTTTGAGTCCCAATGTGGTCAATAATTTTTAAGTTTTAGAAACATTTTTGTGGGTTCATGTAGTTTCGTATATATTACGTGACCGTTACAAATAATGAGGGTAAGTATGAGCAGTTTTAGCATCACTAACGTTTCAAAACGTGTCTTTCTGCCTGTGCCTCCGTCTACCCGTCCGTCCATGAACAACGCTATCGCGTAAACTATTCATTGTATTTTTTATTTTTTATTTTATTATTTTCAAAATGAATATAGCGTAATCGATCTGCCCCGACTCGAGGCCTTGCGAAATTGAAACCAATCTTTTCTTTTGGGGGGCACTTCACTTGAAGACCCTGAGACGTTTGCCAAATTTTCTGCAAAAATCTTCAAATGTTTTCTTTAAATTTCTAGTTTGAATGCTGTGAAATCTGTGTATAAATAAAAGGGAAAGTATCGTAATATCTGTCGCATGTAGATGCAAAAACTACTCATCCGATTTCCCTGAAATTTTCACCCTTTGTTGTTATTAGTATTAGGAGTATTTAAATAGTGTATTGAATTAAATCGGACTTGTGGGGGCTTTGTTTTTGCCAAGTTAATCGACGAGGAGGTTTATGTAGTAGTACAACAAACCAGAGCAATTGGAAACAATGCAAGAAAGTATATGTGGTTGAAGCACCATTAGTTTCTTATAAACAAAAGAAGTATATATTTCATCATTAAGAAATATGGCAAAAGTGGCACCAACTATCAACATGATGATTCATTCCTTGTAGAAGCATATAGTAAATATCCATCAACAATTTTATTTAAATTTTCAAATAATGTTTGTGTATTTGCAATTATACAAAATATTTGGATCTACATCGGAGCATACCTGCTAACGTGCAAATAATTTCATGAAGGAAACAAGAAAGTCGTGAGCAAATCATGCAGTGGTTCAGCACATTGCGATGTTTTATTTTTGTAGTTTCACCTTCTAAAACTTGCTAATTCTTTGTTTTACTTCTGTTATCATCAGTAGTGTACTTGTCAATGCTACAACTTAATCGTTTTTACCTTCTTGCTACTGCAAGCACGATATAGAAAAAGTTATGTAATGCTGTGCGAAAAAACAGCGAATTTTCATCAGAAAAACTCTTATTACAGAGCCCTGGTAAACGATAACGTGGATAAATCCAGTTGCTAAATTTAGAGAAAAAGAATCCTCAAACTCGTGATGTAGCCAGAATGCATGTTTTGTGTGTCCTTGATAACGAAAAATCGATTGACGGCAAAACGTCTATCTGTCCATCTGTGAACAACGCTAGCGGGTAAACCGTTTTGCCCATTTTCTCCAAAAATTATATTCCCCGATTGACGTGGTTGATGTCGCGGCCCCTTGAATTTGAAACCGATATTTTCATTTTGGGAGATACTTTACATGAAGCTCCTGAGACATTTTCATATATTTTTAATGGCTCCATTGTTTTTTATTAAATTTTGTTGTTGGATAGTGTAGGACATTTAAGAGAATGATGCAGGATCATCAAAAACAAAATTTTAGTTTGGATGTTCCGCTTCCATCAGTTTTGTGTTCCTCAGCCATCTTGATTGATATATCTCCACATTCCAAGTCCCTTCCACGGTTCTCGTCACAAAACAAAATAATACTATCTGACACGAAATCTCTCTCTTACACATTCAATTACTTCGTTTTTTACATGTCAACGTGTCTGCGGCACGAGAGCTTCCCCATTGTACCTCCTGCCACTCCCCTAGTTGCGAGCATCCTCCCGGCAGTTGATACCTGGCGCTGCTCAATTGTTCTCCCAGTTTTTGTTTTATTATTATTATTATTATTATTATTATTATTATTATTATTATTATTATTATTATTATTATTATTATTATTATTATTATTATTGTTATTGGCCGATCGCCTACCGGTTACCCGATCTGTTTATTCTTTCATTATATTACACTATTTTCATAATTATACTTTATTGAAGGCATCAATTGGCCCGTTACAATATTTAATTATTGTATTTTTCTATTCATTTGTATTTTCTTACTAGCGGTATAAACAATGCTAATTGGCAAAATGTGTATCCCATACGAATTAGCAGTCATTGTTGCTTTTGTAACTCGTTGTTGTAACGCCGCACTGATAACAGAAGGCGATAATGACGGCTGCCTTTCGTTCGCGTTATATAAACTAATATTTTTTTTTAATATTTGGAGAATATTACAATACTATAGTGTTTAATAATTACTATTATATTTTTTCAATCTATTTTAATTTGTTTGCCATCGCTATCAGTATCGTGTTATTTATTAACTTTTAATTATTTTTTTCTCTCATACTGCCTACGCAGAACATTGTAAGGCTAAAAAACTCATCAGACGTGTTCGTGAATACACTGCATACCTTATACCAGTGATTCTCAAACTGTGGGGCGCGACCCCCAGGGAGGGGGGGGGCGAAGACCTTGACAGGGGGGCGACATATTTTCCTTTTTTTTCCTAGGGCTTTTATCCAGCCGACAGCCGGTTGCCCTTTACGTCCCGAAGGGACGCATATTCGACCATACACTAGACAAACACTCTTGCGGGCTCCTCTGATCTGGGGTCAGCAGAACGCGAGGCCCTCCGCGACAATGACGCACACAAAGACAAGGGACAAACAGCCATGCCCAAGGCGGGACTCGAACCCACGACCCTTCGGACCGAAGCGCTGAGTCGGTACTCGCTCTTAGCCACCTCGGCCATCCAGGTCGGTGCATATTTTCCTGAAAACGTAAAATCGTCTGCGCTTTCTTGAAGAAATTAGAGCTGTGTCGTAATCGGATGAAAAATGACACGCTAGATATCTTTCCTACTCTATTATCACTGTTACAGGACACCGAAAGATCGTGTCCGGTCTGTGACCCGTTTGTTAGGGTACTGCTCCGGCATTCGCGTGGTGTTCATTGGAGAATCCACGGAAAACTACTGATCAGAGCAGCCGGCCGCTAGAATTCTCCTCCAGACAGCGACTGAATCCGACCTACTAGCTGAAAAGCTATATAGTCGAAAATCACACCGCCATCGAACCTAGGACCTCCCGGTCACAGGCACCGCAGTTACATCAATTGCATTCAGCCACCGCTCCCGATTTGAATAAAAAATATATATTGCTTGAAACTATTTAATTTTCGCACCACATGTTCTACGATTTCTATTGAGTTTTACCAAAAATAAGAGAGATGTGTTAATTCGGAGAGAGATTGTCGTATAAATAGTATTACATAATCATTACTAGGGAACGGAATTTATTGTAATAAAAAAAGAAAAATATGTACATATTTATGTACTTATTTTTTCTAAGAAAAATGGGAAATATGTGAAATAAAAATTCGTTATAATGTTTAAAATTCCTTTCTTCAAGCGTTTTCCGAAGAGTACGTTGCCGATCTGATCTTAACATGGATTCAGAGAGGCTGAAAGGAAGTTCTACATCTACAGAAGCAATTATTTGCTAGTTTCATCCGAAATGTATAATAATTTCGTAGTATGTACAATATTGTTTACGAGGAGCCGGCGCACAAGTGAATAGTACCATGTATCCTGTGATAGAAAGAGAGGACGTAAAGGGAGCATACGCCCCCCCCCCCCGACTACAGAAAAAAAATATTTTTCAGATCATTATGTTATCGCAAAGCGATAACATAATGATCTGAAAAATATTTTTTTTATCGAGTTACGCATGGGGTCTTTGAAAGATGTGTAAGCACGTGGTTGCAGAAAGATGTGTAAGCACGTGGTTGCAGAAAGATGTGTAAGCACGTGGTTGCAGTTCCTTCTGCTTCACATTCATCCGCTCCTCCTCGATCCTGAGTACACCGTTTCCAAAAAGCAGAAGGCGTGGGGGTGGAAGTACGTTTGACAATTAATAGGGAAAGTGCGGCATTAATACAAGCACATTGTGTATGGCTTTGCAAATCAGTAACAAAGTTAGTTTCCAAGTAAAATATTTCGAACGCGCCAGTGAAATGTTCATTTTCAGCTTGAATATATTAAAATGTAACGAAATGTGTATCATTAGATAGAATATGTAAAATATGTAATTATACCAAAATATATAAAAATATGTAAAATGAAAATGGGTTCAATTCGTTCAGAATCTCGTGTTAAGTCTAAAAAATATTAGTGAATGCAGGTATCTTGTCCCTTTAAAAATATGTATTTACATGAAAATCCGTTCCTTAATCATTACTAAAGGCGAGACAGTACGTACTGTTTTAGCTCCACTAGTTTTCAAACTGCACTGATTGCGGAACGAAATATGGATCCGAGCTTGGGACTTTTCATGCTGGAGCAGATGAGGTCTCGTACGGTCAAACAGTTTTACTTACTTTCTCGCACTCACTTCATTGGAAAAGAAAGTGAAGAAATCGTGCGCCGGAAAACGGCGAATTTTCGGCAGAAAAACTCATATTGCCGGACCTTGGTAACGAAAAAGTGGATAAACTATGTTGCTATATAATAAATTACTTCCTCTAACATGTGGTGTAGCCAGAATCCATGTTTTGTGAGCCCTTGAAACGGAAAAATCGAAGGACGGCAAAACGTCTCTCTGCCCGTCTATGGCCAAAGCTAGCGCCTAAGCGGTTTCGACGATTTTCTCCAAAATTGATATTGAAATTGAAATTGATATTCCCCGATCGATCAGAACGAACTCGAGAGTATGGAAGTTTCAAACGGACGAGGGTACATTACATAAAACCTCAAAAACATTTTTAGAATTTTTTCAAAAATGGCTCCCATTTTTTAATTTTTTATTTAGTTGTCCTCTGGTAACGTAAAGGACGCTTAAGAGCTCTCATGTTCGTTGAAACCTCAGATTTTTCGAAAATTGCCATAGTGCAATTTTTTAGGGGCGTATTCCTACAACTGTAATAGTTTTACTAGATGAAATGTATTCCTCTTAGAGATTTCTTTTTCCTTGATGAAATCCATTCTTTTAAGACAGGTCTTGAAATAAGGTCATGTACAATTTTTCGAAAATATACGTAATTGTCGCGTAATTTTGTGCGAAAAATAAGCAATTTTTAATTTTTTAAAATTGTTTTTTCTCTAAAACGGCATCAAATTTTTTCTTTAAATTTTCCCCTCGTATTTATTAAGGGACGAAAAAATATGGTGCTAGTCCTGTTTTCGACGAACAGTTAAAATTTCAAAAATACAAAATTGTAGATGGATTTTCGCTTTAGACAAAATTCTATCCCAAAAAAACAGCAATTTCGAAATGGTCATGTTCAGTTCTCTGAAAAATCGAGCAATTTTTGCTTAATTTGTTCTCGAAATTAATGCAATTTATAAAAACCTATTTCCTCAAAAGCCGCTCCAATTTTTTTTCTTTAGTTTTCTTTTTTCACGTAAAGGAGAAAAGACGGTTTCGTTGAATGGTTCAGGACTTACTTTCGTTGAACTTTCTGAATTTTCGAAATTTGCAAGAGATTTAAGATTGTATGATGCGAGAAAGTATGTGCTGTTGTAGCTCTTAGTTCGAAAACGACTGCAATACTATGAGGGTAGAGACATCAGCTAGGCATTGCCGGACATTTTGAGCTCTTTACGAGAACTAATGTACGGGCATGTTTTTAGTTCAAGTGTAGTTTATGATCTTGTGTGGAATGACAAAGCATTTTGCTAGAAAATCTGGGTGAAAAAATTCTTACAAAATTATTTCGAAGAAAATAAAAACCTTGCAATATTCCCTCTAGAGAGCAATTCCTTCGGCACATTATATGTTTTTGTGAATTCACAATGGTCTTCGTAAAATAAATATTTCATATTTTATTCGATTTTTAACGTCCACCAAACTTCCTCAAATTTTAAACCACAATGATGAGCCAAATGAGTGAAATGAGTGATGATGAGTGAAAAAACTCTTACAAAAATATATCGAAGGAAATAAAAAACCTTGGAATATTTTCTCTAGAGAGCAATTCCACCGCCACATTATAATTTTTTTATAAATTGACAATGATCTTCATAAAATAATTACTTCATTTTTTTTAAGATTTCTTTATCGTTGACATCCTCAGACTTTAAACGCCAATGTCAGGGCTTAGCAACCCGACGGAGTCTCACGGTCATTGGCGCGGGGAGGAGTCGCGAAGCGAGATTCCCCCGCTTTCTAAGTGAAAGCACTCGCGCGACATGAAATAACGGAAGAAAGCCGCCACGTTCCTCCCGAAGCGAAGGAAAATAGCTCCCGTGAAGTGAGCGGCGAAAGCGCCATGCGTCCTAGGCTCTTGGAAATGAGTTTTTGCTTGCGTTTCGCCTGTCTTTGCGGCGTAAGGAGAAGCTGATCAGCAGTCGTATGCATTTGTTAAATTTTTATTGTTGTGTATCACAAATATTATATGGGGTCGAACCTAACAAAGAAAGAAGTTGAATGAATTGCCCGAAAAATCGTTGAAATTATCGTGTCAAATTAATTACTTAACAGGTTGACCTGATCATGTACGGTTTTGGCATCAAAGGGAGCCATGCCGCCCTCCTAAGGCAACAATTTTTTGAAATTTAATTCAATTTATTCAATATAATTACTCTCTCTCTCTCTCTCTCTCTCTCTCTCTCTATATATATATATATATATATATATATATATATATATATATATATATATATATATATATATATATATATGGATCTCATTACATACAAAACAGCAGTCTCATTATGAATAAGCTCGTATATTTTTCTAATTCAAACTAAGAATTAATAATATTAATAATAATAATATTATATAATATTATTTATATATATTTATTTATATAACTATGAAAGCTATCAAGTACTGCTGTGTGGGCGTTGGATGCGTATTGCTATTTGAAGGGTATTCCAGACGCGGTTCTGTTTCTTCTAAAATCTTCAGGGAGGCCCCCAGCCAGAAAAAGCTTTCTGCTGAAATAAACAAATACGACAAAACAACGCCTCAATTTCACTTCGATGATGCAAATGTCGTGAACTCTACACCATTTTCGACCATATTACTTTCTCTCTACTGCGAAAGCGAAGGCGAGAAAGTAAAAACTGCATGATACTTTGGGATTATTGAGAAATTATTATATGTCATGAACAAAAAATGTTAGTCCCTAGAGGTTTATTGAAACCGGAGTCGACTTTTTTATTTTTACTTCCTCACATACTACTTTTAGTGCAATTTTTATAAAGCTGCTTCTCAAGGCCTGTCTTTACAGTGGCACTATGTCACTGCATTTCGCGGTTTTTTTTTGGTCGTGCCACTAGATGTCACATGATCAAGCAGTGTATGATACGGTCGCGATCATGCGAAATCTAGCGGCACGACCGAGAAAAACGCAAAATGCAGTTACACAATGCCACTCTGAAGATAGACCTTGAGAGGCAGTTGTATAAAAATCGCACTATTTTCTTACTATTGAGAAAGTGATGTTATGCTGTGGCGATTTTTCGGCAGAAAAAGTCGTATTATAGTTCACACCAAATAAATGTATAATTATTGTTCCGATGTGTAGTAAATTACTTCATCTAACAAGTAACACACTTTTTGTTGATCTTTGATACCGTGAAATTGGTTTACGGCAAGAGTCCGTCCGTCTGTGAACAACGCTATCAGTTAAACCATAAGGATTTTCACTGAAATTGATATTCTTCTATCAATCTGGGTTATGTTGGGTCCATTTAACTTTGAAATGGATATTGTGATTTTGGGGTAATTTACATGAAGCCCATAAGGTTTCTCAAAAATGGCTACAAATGTTTTATTTAATTTTTTATCAAATAGAGCAATGTGTGCTTGTATATATGACGCAGATCAGATTGTAATGAAATTCTCTGAATATTTTAAAATTGCAAACGTTAAAAAAATTTTCGGCATCTTCCAACAACTACAATATTAAAGATAAAGATTTTTTCATTATAAAATCTGTTCTTCAAGAATAGATCTTCAAATAAAATCATACGGTTTTTTCAAAATATGAGTAGTTTTCGGGTAATTTTGGGTGAAATAAAAGAAATTATAAAAACTTTTTTTTCTAAATAGTTCATTTTTTTCAAACTTTTTGAGAGAATATAGCTAAAGGCATTGAATAACATGACATAAATGTTATTTTGGTGTGATCTTTTAATGTTTCATAAACTACAAAAAATGTATGTTCAAGTAGAATTATAATATTACGAAACCGTTACAAATAATGCGAGAAAGTACGTGCTGTTATAGTATTATATATTATGTAGGCATATTATGACGGAGCTCCGCTCTTCGATAAATGAGGTCCCTCAGCACATCTGTTGGAGAAGCCCAGTGTCGGGGGCCCTGCTGCTCTTCTCTAGTGCAGCAACTGATATAATAAGTTGATGCAGTTTTGAATACATTTCTTAATTGACTACGTTCTGCCAGTATTTTCCGTTGTAATGCTAGGCAAGTTTTCGTTTTGACGGTGTTTTTCTTTTTATTTGTGTAAAGTTGCGAATGGTGCTATCCTTATTTCACCAGTTTTTGCTATTGGAAAATTTGGTTATAAAATGTGATTAAATAGCTTGGTTCTCTTACTGTGGTCATAATGTGTTCAGTAAGGTGACTTTTATAATTTACTGAACGATCATTATGTTGCTGAAAAACTGTAATAATTGAAGATGATTTTAACATTGCTGTGTTCTTGGTCTTCTAGGATTTCTATTCATCATCTACGTCGGCGTGGGTAAGCTGTATGCATTGCATGCATTTATTAAGAAAGTTGGTTTTCCCGTAGGCCCTTCTAAATAGAAGTAGTGTACTTTGATTTGTAGCAGAGAGCCTGTCTTTTGCTGCCTAGTCATTGATTATTTTGACTTCTCTTGTTTGTTTTTCCTTTGTGTCGTAGTTTTATTTTCTAGTATTCACTTGCTTGAAGCGAGCTTGATAACTATATTAAAAAATTTACTTGTGTGAACTTCATTTATGTGTAATAATCAAAAGCTTTTAAAACCTTGCCCAGATGACCTCATTAGTCTGCGTAACTTTTTGAGGTTTAATGTTAATATCACCGTGCATTTCTATTCTAGTTTCGTTTGTCACGTTTTAGTTTTTCATTCTGATTTGTTATTTTTATATGCTTCATAATATTTACGCATGCGTGCGTGTGCGTGTATGTGTACGAAATCTTCAGTAAATTAATCTAGAAGAATTCAAGGTTTCCTAATCTGTTTCTAAATCAAATTAATTACCATTTTGAAATACAGAAGTACAGTCAAATTTTATGGATTTTGTCAAGATCCCAAAGACGGCGGTGGTAGGCAAAGGTGCTCAGGATTAGGAAAATTGATGTCGTAAATTATAACTATCATTTTATATGAAGTATTACACTTAACACACGAACCACGAGCTGTTGTCTTTTTTCTGATTGGATATAAACATTTGGAAATGCGTACAAAACGACAATTATCAGCTTCATAATAATGCATCTTCTATAGCTTTAACCATTTCAAAATTAGGTAAAAAGTTATATAAAAATATGATCTTGAAGTTTATTAGTGATTTCTATTAAACGCATAAGTTTAGAACCGACCAGTCCATGGGTGGATTATCTTTCGTTTTACTTTCTCACTACCGCTTACGCAGTAGAGAGAAAGTTATGTTATTCTGCGCGAAAAAACGGCGAAATTTCGGCAGAAAAACTCTTATTGCAGGACCCTGGTAACAAAGAATTGGATAAATGTAGTGGCTAAATTTAGAAAAATCCTGTTAACCTGGGATGTAGCCAGAATCCATGTTTTGTTATCCTCTGATAGAAGCTATGTGTAGACTAGTGGTAGTAACTTTCTGTTCTGCATTGTTTGTTAATTTAGTTCTATAAATTGATGTTATACTTGGATTTTTTTAACGTGACTTCTCAAGGTTACACGCGAAAGAGGGAGAGGGAAGGCAAATTCCAATAAGGATCCGTAAAAGTCGGAGCTCTAGAAACATTGCAGCTCCCCATTGGATACTGTCTTCTTTCTCCCTCTTTCGCGCGTGACTTTTTTTTTTTTTTAATTTGTTGCGTCTACACCTTGACGCAACGCGTCTCCAAGCCCCTTAAGGGGCGTTGAGCGCTTTGCACTGGGAAGTAATCCTCCATTAATGTGCTTTACTTTTAATATTGGTCAAGTCTCGTCACGTCGCAGTCAGTCAGTCAGTGCCTTTTATCCCTTCGGCCAGGGGCTCGACGCCGTTAGATCCCGGGAGTCCTGGCCGGTCACCCAACCACGAACCCGCGAGTCTCGAATGCGACCTTGAGATGCCACGTTAAAAAACAAGTATAAAACAAATTTAAAATTACTATAATAAATTCGATGACATGTAAATAATCTGACCACCGCTGGGTTAGAAGACTTCTAAGCGAAAGTTCTTCATAATTAGCAGCAGTTCCTTGTTTGAAAACTGAGGGAAGGCCAAATTGAGGGTTAAGAAGTAGAGTTTTTCAATTAATTAATAACTAAATGAGGACAGGCAATTCCGATCGTTTACGCTTTTTGTTAGAAAACAATTATTGCATTGAGATTTTTCGAAGGCGCCTCATCAACATATTCAATATGGCCGTCCACATTAGACGGCCACGATCTCGGCCCTGTACAAGTACTGGCAGCGTATAAGCGACTCTGACAGTTCAATGCGCTGTTGCCGCACATTACTACCCACATGGCACCATGTACATCACAGATAAATTAAATCTTAAAACATTAACACTTGCTGACAGGCTACAGCTTGTCTTGATATGATGTTCATAACTTTCGCCAACGCCGAATCTTATCGCCTCCGCGACTTCGTGTGAGTGAGATGAACGGCAACGTTGCACTCTGATTGCAAGGAAATAAACAAATCATCGCAAGCTGATTGCTTCAGAGCAGGTCACATGATGTACGTACATAGCACGTGGCGAAAGAACTATATAACAGAGTCACTTATACGCTGCTGCTACTGTAGATTTAAAATGCAGACGGCCGTGTCATGATTCAGTGAAAAGATCAATTTAAGTCGAACAAGGAAAAATAAATAAAGACTTTTTTATTTACTTATCCTTGTTCGACTTTACAGTAAATTCATGAGTTGGAAATTTTTCAATGTGGTGCCACCTGCTTTACGGCACTACGTTAAATTTTGGTAGGAGCTATACTTTTTTTCGTAATATCATACTAGCTGCAATGTCATAGCATATAAGACACATGACTTTCCATTGTTGTTGGTGAATGTGAGTGTATAAGTGATGTAAGTAAAAAAAGGGAAAGAGACTTTGGTGTGTGTTTTAACATTTAATTTACATTTTTTAAACCTGCTGATTGTTCTTTTTGCTTGCTGATAATCTTATATAATTTATATCAAAGGTTTGTTCTTTTTTATTTCTTTTCTGTGCTCACTTGCCTAGATGTGTATATTGCATGTTCTTATTGGTAAAGTAAATGGCATTTATGAGGTCCTTTCAAATAAAAGATTCTGACTAAGAATCCCAATGGTGAACTTCTATACTTGAGATTTTCTAACGTGGCGGCTGAGGGTAGTATCTCCAAGATGGAATTCAGCATGACTTTTTGCGTCTTTCTTGGTCCTGCCGCAAGATGTCGCTTGATAGCGACCGCATTAAGCAGTGCTGCAGATCAAACGACTCTAGCGGCAGGACTGACAATGACTCAAAAAGTCTTACCGAATCCCATCTCGATCAGGTTTTCGTCCAGTTTCCCTGATCCATTGAGCAAATGCTGAGATGGCCCCTTGTTTTTGCTTCTGGACATAAATGTAACTTCATTATCTGTGCACGACTTCTAGAATTGAGTGAGAAATATAGTTATTCAAATTATCGTTCCCATGTTGTCGTGACAGAAAGTATTATTCCTTGACGAAGGATATCATGGATAAGAGCCCAAAATTTATTGCTTTTATATCCTTGAAAATAGATTTTATTACATGAGAGCTTTTCCCCCCTCAAAATTCATGTAGTATATGACTTAGTGTAGGGATCACAGAATTTTGAGAACGTGCGTAGAAGTCACTTCTCCCCATAGCACTTCATACACAGTTTTAACTGTTTTTGACGTAAAATAAATAAATAAATCAATCTTGGAGATACTATCCTCAGCCGCCACGTTAGAAAAACCCAAGTATAGACTTTGATACTTCCGATGCTCATGCATTCTTGTCGTAAGTGTTGTTACTACTACTCTCAGTGGCATTTTTTGGTCATCACATATAAGTATAAATAAAAGGGTAAAACGAATTTTAAATTGCTTCTTAATTAAGGCATGTAAAATTAAAAGCTTTTATACACGCGCACATGAAAAGTCAGCGTTTGGACTATGAAACTATTTTACATCATTTGCTTTTGTTTTAAATATAAATTACCATTATTGTTTCTACTGTGGATCCAAACCTTTATCTATAGATGCAGTTCAACTTTCCTTTTGCATAATTTTTCATAATACTAGTCACAAATGTTTTATTAAATTCTTAAATTTATGAGAAAATTCTTCATTTGAATGACAATAATAATGTTTATCATTAGGATCATATAGGTCATATAGGGTCAATACATTTAGTCACGATTCAGCATTTTGTTTATTCTTTATTCATTTGTTACCTTATTACTTGCTCACAAAATTAAGAACATTGTCGAAATGGTTATACCATAGGTAGGTACTTCAGAAATTGATATCTTTGACGTTATGCTCCGTTGCATTGCATACAAAATGCAAATGTATAAATAAATGTATGTGCTGGTCCTGTAAGACGAATCATTTTTCAGAATATTGAAAAGTATCTAATTTTTATTGAAAAAATAAGTTAGGAAATTACCTCGTTTTGGATACCAAATGCAAAACAATGAAATGAAAGATGTCATAATAAAATACGAATATAAAGTACTTTTTTACATAGGTAATTATTATGTTTTAGGCTTTGCAGGTGGCCACAAATGTTACTGAGCAGAAACATCATGTATCCCGTGACAAGAGAGGACAAGTCCTTGGAAACCTGCGAGGCTTTCGTGGATGCACAGTCTGGTTCACAGGTGTGATATTAATATTTCCTGTTCATAAAATATTTTATTACGTAATGCATCGCCTTCGTGATTAATGTGAAATTGATATTTAGGTCTTTTCTTCTTGATTACAATGTGACTCCATAATGAGGCTAATATAATTTATTCTATAGGTTTATCTGGAGCTGGAAAAACATCAATTGCCTTTGAACTGGAAGCATATTTGGTCTCACGAGGCATCCCTGCTTATGGACTTGATGGTGACAATGTACGCACTGGGTTGAACAAGAATCTAGGCTTCTCGAAAGAAGACCGTGAAGAAAATATTCGACGAGTGGCAGAAGTTGCAAAATTGTTTGCAGATAGTGGCGTTGTTGCTTTGTGCAGCTTTGTATCCCCTTTTGCAGAGGCAAGTTGTTAATATTTCTGAACTTCGTTTTTTAACATATTATTCTTCTAAATGTTTAATTATATACTTCTTAAAATAGTATAGGAAGAAAATGTTAGATGAGGTATTTCGTTTTGGAGGGGAACTCCTTTATTTATTTTTTTACTTTCTCGTATACTACACGCGCAAGTTTTCTTGATATTCCACAGCGGGGAGTGCGGGGAGAGGAGGGCTCTGGCTACGTCACGGCTTAAAAGGGCGTACCAACTGTAAGCATAAACTTAACACGGCAAAGCGTGCCAGGAGGAATGCTACAATTGTTTTGAAAGTACGAGACGGTTGTTGCCAGCATTGTAAAATGGTACGTGCCGTTCCGTATCGAACCTAAGTATCTGACCGGGCCGTGCTATTCAGAGCTGGGTGATGACTAGGGAGCTTGTGTATCAAGAAAACTTTTATTTATTTATTTATTTTACGTCAAAAAAACAGTTAAAAACTGCGTATGACGTGCTATGGGGAAAAGTGAATTGTGTGCACATTTTCAAAATTCTGTGATCCCTACAGTAAGTCATATACTACTTAAATTTTGAATTTTGAAACTTGCGCGAGCAATACGTCCGTATGTAGGAAGTAATGTACGTAATATAGTTACTTTCTTGTATACGTAGTAATATTCTGTGATTATTTATCACAAGTTAAACAAATTTGGTATAAACTGTTCAGAGGAACAATAGCAACAATGGGAGATCATAAAGGAACTATATGGCGAGTGATAAATAATGAAAATCTCAGGGAAGGCAATATGATTATTAAAGGGAAAAAATTGTGTAATTAGTGACGAATAGAATATCACATGGACACGTGAATAATTTCCGTATGTATTTATTAAGGTTGATTTACGAAAAGAATACAGGAATCGATAGTCAAGGAATAACTAAATAAAATGCTTGGGCGGTATTAGCCTATTAGAAATGAGAATGTGTGCGAGGAAGGGGCGAACTTGCGTAACAGAACCAAAGAGAAACGGAATTAGCTAATGTAATAACGCATTGTGTGAGACAGAAGAATAGTGCATGTTGTAAACAGACCGGCAGAATAGATTCCGACTCGTGATGATCGGATGGTAAATGAAGGTTCTCCGAGATAGTGAAAATTATTGATGATAGAAATGTCAGTGTAACAACGGATAAACCAGGTGTGGAAAAGAATATGATACCAAGATAGCAGTGGACTAGGCTGGAAATGAAAATTTAGAATGGACGCGAGAGCGACGGACAAGTATGCTGAGACAGAATACTCGAGT
The DNA here is from genome assembly GCA_011170035.1 of Teleogryllus occipitalis. Classification (NCBI taxonomy): domain Eukaryota; kingdom Metazoa; phylum Arthropoda; class Insecta; order Orthoptera; family Gryllidae; genus Teleogryllus; species Teleogryllus occipitalis. The sequence goes on from BLKR01003339.1 coordinate 113,457, forward strand.
CGGACAGAATACTAAGCGACGGACAAGTATGCCGGACAGAAAAGTTATGAAATGGGACATAAATCTGAGTAATGTACTACTCGCGCAACTTTTCTTGAACGATGACCTTGCTTCCCCCTCGCTTGAGCCATAATCAATTGAAGGCAAAAGCTCGCAGTGAGCACTGATGACAACATTCGAAGCATTAAAACTTGGCGCGAAACAGAAGCTACTCAAAGCTAGTTGCTTTCATAGTCGAGAACTTCTGTTTAGCTTTATTACCATTATCTAAAGAACTGGCTAAGGTAGGTCCAGGTCCTCCAAGGGAAGCACCTAAAACTCCTATCTAGTGTCCCTGCTGTTGTCTACCCAGAGCGATGACCTGGCCGCATACGTAGCAGGTTGACTTTGATTTTTCAGAGGTTGGCGTTACTGTAAATACTTTTGTGGCCACCTTTGTAATTAATACCCATACTCCGCCCGCATTTCTTCAATCCATCGTTCAAGAAAAGTTGCGCGAGTAGTAAGGAAACCAAATTTTGGAATAGATATCAATAGCTATTCAATTAAAGTAATAATAGGTAATGACCATGCATGCAAAGGAACAGTAACGGGAAATATTAAATAAGGACATGGTTATTATCATTGTTCTTGGGAATTGTTATATAAAATGCCATGTATGATTTTTTCTTTTGTTTGTGTGATGCAGAAAACCAGAAATTGTAATGTTACTTGATTTTTGAACAGATATTACTATTATTATTATTATTGTTCATGATAGGGAAAATTTCCGAATCCCAAATAAAGAAGTAAATATTTCTACTGTAAATGTTCGTAACCGATGATCTGTGAAGACGGTCTTGTCAAACCCACAAACAAATTTTATCAGTACGGATCGACCTCGGTATATAAATAAGGCAATTGTCATGGTAAATAATTAAATAGGATATCGAAGAATAAAGTTGGTATACTGATGATAAAAATAATTGCCGTGTAGTTCGAGAAAAATCCGCCAGAATACGAAATGTAGAGAAAGTTGTATAATGCTGCGCCAAAAAACTGCGATTTTTCGACACAAAAACTCGCATTGTGCGGCTCTAATACAGAAAAAAGTAGATAAATCCTGTTCTGACATGTAGTAAATTACACCCTCTAACACGTTATGTAATCAGATTTCACAAATTGTGAGTCATTGATACCGAAAACGGGTTTTTCCCAAAACGTCCGTCCGTCAGTTCGTTCGTCTGCCTGTCTGTTCGCCCGTCCGTCTGTGAGCACTCGTAGCGCCTAAACCATGCTTAGGATTTTTTCCAAAATGGATATTCTCCAGTCGATCTGGTTCGACTCGAAGCGCTGCGATTTTGAAGAATATTAATATTTGGGGGGGGTTCATTACATGAAGCCCCTGAGACATTTTCAAAATTTCCGTGTAGTTTCCGTGTAATTTTGAGCGAAATACAGGCAATTTTTTCTCAAAAACCGCTCCAAATTTTTTTCTTTAAATTTGCCCCTCATATGTAATAAGGGACGGTAAAAAATATGGTGCTAGTCCTATTTTCTGCTATTGCTTCGTTTTTTCGAAATTGCCAAAAAGTGAACATTTGAAAACAACAAAATTGAAGATGGCGATTTTTACTTTAAATAAAGTTGTTGTAAAAAAATCAGCCCTTTAAAAAAAGTCATGAACAATTTTTTGCGAAATCGAGCTGATTTCACATAATTTAAGTGTGACATTCACGCAATTTCAAAAAAGTTCTCAAAATTTCTCCAAATTATTTCTTTAAATTTTCTCCACACATGTAATAAAGGTAAAAAATGTGGTGCTAGTTTCATTTTCGGCTAATGCACCATTTCTCTGAAAACAAGCAAAAACTGAATATTTCAAAACTAAAAAATTGGAGACAGCGATTTTTGCTTTAAAAAGTGTGTTGTAAAAACTCAGCTCTTTAATAATGGTCATACAAATTTTTGAAGAAATGGAACTGATTTCGCTTTGTTCCTGTCTGCAATGCATTCAAATTCTAAAAATATTATTTTCTCAAATCCCGCACAAAATATTTTCATTAGCTTCTCCTCGTATGTAACCGCATATGGTAAAGAAATAAACTAGTGGTGCTACAACAACATACTTTCTCGTGTTTTTAGAAACAGCTAGGAAATATTGCAACATTGCTTTTTCTGCTATAGTAACACCTCAGCTGTTATTTCAAAACGTCCAATTTAATCAACGATCCGATCAACGCTCTCTTGCCAGCGCAGCGTTGTCAAAACTATGTAGATTCGCCTGGCTAATAATATCAATATAATAATGAGAATATAAGCAATTGACATTAAAATAATTACGAAAATTCTGGCTGCTCACTCGTGATTTGCCTGTTGTCATAATTTCGTCGTATTTTCGACATTTTTCACATTAATTTTACATCATAAATGCATTTAAAGTCAAGTAATCACAATAAAAATAACATTATTTGAATTTGTTGTAGCCGTCAAAATGGTCGGTCGTTTTAGTGGTAATATAATTTATTACCTCGTTTTTAGATATTGATACCGCCTCAAATAAAGCGCAGGAAAATAAAATTGAAGATAGTATGTTTGTTAGGTTGACAGCGGTGAAGAACCCCCAAAAGTACTTTCAATGAAAGATAAATCTCTGTTCTTCAAGATGATAAGAAACAATTTGGCCCTTATTGGCCTAATTTTTAAATAAAGAACTTTAAATTTGTACATTCTCTTACGGAAATCTTGCGCGGGCGTAGTTTTCTTTAAGTTATTGAAGAAGTTATACGGTTAATGTACTTTTTTCTTTTATTCAATATGCAGTAAATTTTTTAAGGGATCAGATGATATTAAATGGTATATAACATACCTTACCGGGCATTCAGAGGAGTAATTTATATAAAAAAAAAAGGCTGCGAAATTCATCGCAAACGGAAGTATTGGCTCTCTGCCAAGGAGTTACGCTATATCATACAAATCATCATATATCATAATCGCTATATTATACAAATCATGCTATTGTGAGCACTAGTTCTCTTAGGACACGAGAGAAAACCGGGACAAAAAATATGGATTATCAAATAGATTTCGAATCATTTCTGAAAGGTTTATTAGGAAACACCAGATCGACTAAACCAGGCTGTTCCAAATTAGCTGCCCGCTGGCACTGGCGAAGACCGGCGGGCACAGGCTGCTGTCAATATTCGCTGCCGGCTCCTGGCGAAATATAAGCTCTGGGGCGCGAGTTGGCCTTGGCCTTTCGGCGAAAATACGTCCCTGATAGCCGAAGCACGGAGCGATTAGGTTGGGGAGTGGAGGGCACACCAGGACTCATACTCAGAAAGCAGCCTGTCAGTTTATCAGGAAACGTACAATTCGATTCAATATAACAACCATATTTTATGAAATTAATTTTAGACATCTTTTTCTTAAAGCAAGTGAAGTACTATCTGGTGTCAGCCCTTGAGCTGTTGCGATGAATACAGCGCACTTCAATGTCAAGTTGGGTTCTTTCTTTGTTTTTTATTCTTTACATTGCAGAAAAGTTGATCACAACAATGTGTTGAACCAAATAAAGATATAATTTTCGCTGTATTTTATGAAGCTTGGAGAGGACTTCCACTTATAAATTCTGATATCATCGCGACTAATAAAGGGTATTAAAATGTCTGTCGTTTAGAAGTAGGGAGTTGTGCAAATCTGTTATCTCCAACTATCGGCGAAGGTGAGACAGGAAAAGGGGTTGTGGCTTCCTCTGACAGCCAACGCACTACTCATATTGCTTCCACAAAAAACAAAGTGATAGTGATCAGAACGCTTTCCACTCCGGCTGGTCACGAGGGCACGCGGGCGCCTGTGCCCGCGAGAGGCCGAGTTGGGACAGCCTGGACTACACAAAATAGCTGTATCTTATTACCGCCATCTCGTCTGTTGATAACAATTAGCTTCTCAAAAATGGATGCTGCATTGTTGCGAAATTTCTATTAAGCTTTGCGGATTACTTAAAAAGAAATATATCAATACGTTGAGAATAAAATTTGAATAAAAAGTAAATAAACGAGAAAATAAAATAGAATTCATATTGGCATTTTCAATAGTAAATTATAACTAAAATTAAATTAATTATTTTTCATATCGTTCATTCAATTTTTCTCGTGCCCCGTAGTTGGTGTGAAACCTGAATATATTTCATTAATTTCATGCAGAAATTACGCAAAAACTTTTTTTCTTTTTTTTTTTTCTCCCTTCAAAAATTCCACATGGCTCTTTTAAAGACCGAATCTTGTACAACACACTGGAACAAAAATCTCTTATCTTCAATTTTGTTAATTTGATTTTTTTGTTGCAATTTACGATAAAATGAGCAATATCCGAAAAGGAGACTAGCACCATATTTCTTACTGACCCTTATTACATATGTGCAGATAATTTAAAGAAAAAATTTGAAGCAGTTTTTGAGGAGAAAAAAATTGTAAATTTCATACGCAAAAACCACTAGGTTTTTCAAAAAATTGTACATGACCTGTTTTAAAGTGCTAATACTGTACACCAGACTTTGCCTGAGGCAAAAATGTCTATCTTCAATTTTGCAGTTTTAATAATTTTTTTTTAAATTAAAAAAAAAACGAATGATACCTGATAATTGGACTTGCTAATTGGACATTTTTTACTGTCCCTTATTACATAATTGGAGATAATGTAAAGAGAAAATTTAGAATAGTTTTTGAGGGAAAAAAATTTAATTTTATCGACTTCCAAATGGGTGTAATATGCATTTTTTACTGATTCTGATATTTTTTATTTCAGGATCGAGAAATGGCACGTAAAATTCACAAAGATAGTGACTTACCTTTCTTTGAGGTATTTGTTGATACTCCACTGAATGTGTGTGAACAACGTGATGTAAAAGGATTGTATAAAAAAGCACGTCAAGGAACCATTAAAGGTGACACTTTTAAAATTAATAAGTTTTCTTGTGATTATGTCAGAAATACTTAACAGCTTGTTTTCCAATTATTCTTCTAGGCTTTACAGGTGTCGATCAACCTTATGAGAAACCAGAAACCCCAGATTTAGTGGTGAAAACCATTGATTGTAGTGTAGAAGAGAGCATGCTCCAAGTAGTGGAAATTCTAGAAGAACATGTAAGTGTGTTTCAAATAATAAATTAGGATAGAGCTCCACTTTCATTCTGTGCTTTAAAATTGACACTTTTTATGAGAATTTTCCGAACATATGTTTTCATGGTTTCCTCTACCTTAAGCATTTGAGACAATTTTTCTTATATAATTTTCTTATTCTCCAATTATTTGTGATCTTTCTGTTAGTTATTGATGATTTTTTATGTTACAACTAGACACTCTCATGTATTATACACAGACATATACATATGAAAGAATTAACTTCTTCTTTAAGTGATCAGTGGCGTGGTGTATATCTTGCTTCAGGGGATTATTCCAGCAGCTGTGAAAGCAAGTGACCTGGTCAAAGAACTGTTTGTGCCTGAGAACCGTGTGGCAGCTGCTCGAGAGGAAGCTGCTGCCTTGTCTTCTCTAGAAATTGGAGTTGTTGACTTGCAGTGGTTGCAAGTTCTTGCTGAAGGTTGGGCCACTCCCCTAACTGGTTTCATGCGAGAAGATCAATTTCTCCAGGTAAAGTAAATTCAGTGGAAACCAAGAAGCTAAGGGCTACAGTGTTTTGAGATTCCTGTTTTCTTTCCAAGTTTTATTCCCCTCTTTTGTTTTTCTTAACTATATTCATAACAACCATCATCCTTCTGAGTTAGCTCCTTTTTCTCTTCAAAATAATTATTAATTAGTGTTTTCATTTAAATATTCATATATATAAAATTATTCATCAAGTATGTAATTAAATAATAATCTTCTAAAAGGAGAGAACTTGTCTTTTGTAGAGAGCATTTGAAAATTTACAAATACATTGTTTTGCATTTGTAAATTTTACAGTATTAATTAATGAGTTTCTATTAAAGACTCTTAAACTGTGTAATCAGCACTATCCAAAAGTTTTTAAAAAAATGTTGAGCGATTTTTAAGAAAATGGCGTTTGAGCATTTCTGAAAATGCCGAATTTCAAACTAATTTTCACATAAAACAATTGAGTTTTCAAGGAACTTTACATGACAATATTTAAACCACTTACACTCAATAAATGCTATAATGTGAACAAATTGCTGCTAAGGTAAATATTAATGACGTGTGTGAGATATAGAAAAATACATTTGTGTAATTTTTTAAAAACAAAAGAATAACAATATGGCGTTTATGTCATCTTATAGCGTACATTTAGCACTATCCATTCCAAAAGTTTAAAGAAAAAAATTAAAACTGTTTTTGAGAAAATCTTGTTTTTGTTACTTTTTAATATTGTATATTTTGCAAACAACATTGCACAAAAACTACTAAGAAAAATGAAGCCACAATGTGCAAGACCCTAATGAAAGAACTAATTATTGAGGACAAATTTCATTTGAAGGAAAAATATTTATCTACAATTTTATTATAGGAAGTCAACGAAAAATTTTCAATCTTTTGTGATTTTCAAAAAATCCGTTATCAGTGAAAATCGGACCTGTACTATCTATATAAGTGTATTTTGCTCTATTCTTTCAAAAAATTTAAAGAGAAAATTTGGAGCCATTTTTGAGGAAAGTTTGAAAATGATACTGGGTTAACATGAATATAACATGTTATATAAGTTATATATAAGTTAACATGAACACACACACAAATATTTACTGTAACTATTATACAATCAAAACTAAACAATCACATTCACACTATTTTCTTACTATAACCGTTCTTCACGTTCGTGCCCAGATCTGTGCATTATTACACATTTTAAAATCCATTTATTGAACATTTACTAAATGATTCTATTATAATTAATTTAAATTTGACTACAATCTTGGTCTTGAACAAATACGACCAAATCAACTAGAAACCTTGTAGAGAATGTTGTTTTAAAAGAAGTTTTAGAGATGTGAACGATCCAGCAACAGTTGCTAGTCTTTTTAACCAATACTTTTCGAGAATTGCTGCCAATCTCACAAAGGGTCTCCAGCCACAAAAAGCAGCGCACTGATGATAGCGCAACGTTGATAAATCAACAGTGGACGAATTTCAAATATAAATTGACCCCCCCCCGGGGGGGGGGCATCACTATGGCGTAGGTTATCGTGGTCTCTGGTGAAGTGTCGTAGACGACCACCCGGACCCTGAGTCTTGCGGCGCCGCTAATGTCGTTAGCTTGAAGGAGGCATTGAGCAGGCGATGCTAAAGCTCCTGGTGGCCAGGCAACCGGCCACCCACCAGTCGGGCCTATGGCGCGTCGTCCTTGGAGCAGGATTGGGTGAAGGATGCTTTTCGAAGTACTCTGGATCCCATTTAAAGTCTGGCGGGAAACTAGATACCACCCGTCAGGTTGCCCAGGTTCCGGTGTTACGATAGCTGGCGGTAAGCAATGGGGAGACGGGATGTAGGGCTCCGAGCTTAGTTCCGCCTTAGTTCAGGTCGGACCAGTCGACCAGTCGGGCTCTCGGATTCGTCGTGGCAATGGCTCGATACACTGGGCATAGAGGAGGGAACTTGTTCCCGGCGCATTGTTTAGACTCCGGTACTAGCCTGGAAAGCTAGGAGCTCCGAGCTGGCAGGGCGGCTCAGGCGTTGTATGGGGAGATTGCCGCGAGGGCAAACCGCGTTCCGGTTTGTTTAAGAATTTTTCAAGTATGCAGATTGTTACATTATGTGATTACAAAACCATTAACAATATTGCGAGAAAGAATGTGTTGATGTAGCACTACTAGATAATTTCTCGCTACACCTTATACAGTATTGTAATGTTGCGGGAAGAAAAAGGCGAAGTTTTGTGGGTCCTTGGCACCGGAAAGTCCACATCAAAATGTCTGCCCGTCTGTCTGTGAACAACGCTAGCAGCTAAGCCGTAAGCAGGATTTTCACCTAAGTTCAAACGATCTATCTGATGTCGTGGTTCCTTGAATTTGAAATTTCAAAAGTACACTTTTTTCCGGCCCCTTCCTATAACTACAATTATGAAGAGTTTTTTATTTTCTCGCTATCGTTTACACAGTAGAAATTTATGTAATGCTGCGCGAAAAACGGCGAATTTTCGGCAGAAAAACTCATATTAAAGGGCCCTGGTAACGAAAAAGTGCCCAAATCCAAAGTTGCTAAATTTGGAAAAACGACCTCTAACACGTGGTGTATTTATGTTTTGTGGGTCCTTGAGACCGAAAAATCGATTGACGGCAAAAGTCTGCCCGTCTGTAAACAACGCTAGCGGCAGAACTGTTCAGTCCATTTTCTCCAAAATTGTTATTCTCCAATCGATCCGGCTGATGTCGCAGCCCCTTGAATTTGAAGCCGATATTTTAATTCTAAGGGCCCCAGGGAAATTCTCAAAATTTTCACAAAAATGACTCCATCGTTTTTCATTAAATTTTGTTGTTGGATTTTGCGAACGTTTAAGAGAATGGTGCAGGTCTCATTTTCGTTCAAAGCCCTGAATTTTCGAAAGTTGCAAACATTCAAAATATTTTCATAGTCTTCCTGCAACTAAGATATTAAAGAAAATTATTTTTTCCCTAAATGAGACATATTCCTTGAAGATAGATTTTGAAAAAAGGCGATGTACAATTTTTCGAAATTTTGAGTTTTTTCGCATAGTTTGGTGTAAGATATAAGCAGTTTTTGATTTGGTTTAAACAATTTTTCTCAAAAATGGCTGCATCATTTTTTATTAAATTTTGTTGTTGGATGGTGTAAAGGACGTTTAAGAGAATGGTGGTTGGAACCTCTGATTTTTTTTAAATTGAAAAATTCAAAATTTTTTCAGCGTCTTTTCACTAAAAAAAAACAAACATTTCATTAAGAAAAAAATCTTTATGAAAAACAGATCTAAAAATAATGTCACATGCTGTTTTTAAAAACCTGAGTTATTTTGCGAAATTTTAAGTAAAAATAGGCAATTTTTCATTTTTTAAAACAATTTTTTTTCTTAAAAACGGCACAAAATTTTTTGATTAAATTTAGACCGTAAAGTAAAGGATGCTTAAGAGAATGGTGCAGGTCTTATGTTCGTTGTAATGCTTACTTTTTTTGAAAATTTAAACAATTAATTTTTTTTTAGCATTTTCCTACAACTACAATAATTGTAGTGTGAAGTAGTTGTGAACTTTTTGGACGTAATTTCAGTCAGTTGGATGCTTCATAAGTTAGAATTAGTATATTATTTCGTATTTGTTCATTTCTTACATTTGAGCTTTCGTTATATGTTACAAATTAATCTTTTAGAAATTATTTACAACCTATGATGAATATATATCAAATAAAAATTGCTAGCCTTCCAGGAATATCAGATTCGAATGCAACAATGGCTCGGGAGCTAATTTCTCTGAATCAAAGTCTTATTGTTGGAACATAATTTACCAGAAAAGCAGTTATAATTGTCAAATTTGTGTCATCATTGCGTGTGTGTTTTCATCTCTCTCTCTCTCTCTCTCTCTCTCTCTCTCTCTCTCTCTCTCTCTCTGTCTGTCTCTCTCTCTGTCTCCCTCTCTCTTTCTCTCTGTCTTTCTCTCTCTCTTTCTCCCTCTCTCTCTTCTCTCTCTTCTCTCTCTCCTCTCTCTCTCTTTTTTTTTTAATCAGAAAAAAATTGTATATTGAAAATATGACACATTGTCATTTGCCAACACAGTGACTGGAATTTTTAGGATGTTTAATTGTTGTCAGTCGTGTTAATCATACGATGTAGATAACATTCTTATGAAAGGAAATAGAGTTAAGGAAGGTAATATATTTAACATAGATCTAACAAATACTTTTCTTTTACTCTAAGGAGTTTTGATCACTGATTATGATATTCAAACATTGTTAGCTCGTGTTGATGTAATCAAAACAAGCTTGTGTGAAAAATTATTCTTTCTTTTCTGTATGTGCTACACATGGTACTGTAATAGTTAAATTTATTAATGCTTGTTTCATTTGTAAAAGTTAGACACAAGTACTGTTCCTGGCACAGGTGCTTTGTTGGAATGTTTGAATTGAACTTTTTTAAGTTATAACTGCATTTATAGAAAGGCAGAAACAGATTTACACAGATTCCCTGCATGATTGCCACAGGTCTGTCACATTTTCCTCATATGATCCCTTAAATGTTCTCCTGTGTGTCCTCCCTCATGTTTATCCCCAAAAAATCACACTTATCAAATCAAAAGTTGCTTGGGAACCCAGCTTTTTATGTTTCTGACAATCCATCCTATGCAATGCAAATACCTTCCAAAAATAGTCAAAGTCAATAAGAAATAAAAATAATAAGATAAACACAAAATTAATAAGAAGCAAAAAAAACTAATGAGGTGATTGAAGCTGGTCGAGTTCAGTGTTGATAGGGTAGGTACACCACAATGGTCTCTCTTGGCTGCCTCAAACCCCCCGCCATTTGCCACTGGATCTGCTTCTTAATTTAAGTGTTCATTAACGTGCGTTTTCCATTATTTAATTAATTTTGTATTTTCCTTACAGAGTTTGCACTTCAATAATTTATTGGATACTGGTATAAATCAGTCTCTTCCTATTGTGTTGCCTATTCGAGAGGAAGACAAAAATAGACTGGAAGGCTTATCATCTATTACATTGGCTCATCAAGGAAAAAATATTGCTATATTACGTAAGCCAGAATTCTATGTCCACCGCAAAGAAGAACGTATATGTAGAACATTTGGAACAGCAAACAAAGGTCATCCTTATATAAAGGTTAGTGTTTTTTATTACTTCCTGCAATTTTGTTTCCATGAATTAATATATTTTTATCATTGTAAAAGAAAATGGAGAAACTGTTAGGAATTGAAATTATAGATCTTAATAATCACACCAACTTCCAGTATTTTTGTTGATTTTTGACGATTTTATTGAGAAAAAGCAAACGAGTACCTTGGAGCAGAAGGAAGACCTTTTCTTTTTTCATATTTGCTAGATGCTGATTTCTCAAAAGAATTGACTAAAGTAACATTGGGAATGCTTTAAAATCATGAAATATCTTTTGGTGTAGGTAAAAGCATGGTGATTTACATTGCAAATATACTTTAAATCAGACATGTTCATTACACGCTCTCTGAGGAGCATGCAGCCCACAATGCCTATAATATAATGTATTTGATGTATGTTATTTCTGTATGTGATGTTATAATATAATATAATACGGTAAAACCTGTTTAAGCCAGAATCGTTTGAGTCCAAGATTATCTTCTGTGTTGTCAGGTTTCAGGCTTATTAATGTTTGCGATAAAACTGTCAATTCAGAAAACACGATCTTTTAAAGATGGATCTGGTTGTATGAGTAGTTTATCTCATCTCAAAACTACATACTAAAGTTACTGGTCAGAAGGATATGCATATATTTCTACTAATGTTCTTGCAATAAGTGATAAAGTTACTTATAAAATTAGTGGAAATATATGCATATCCTTCTGACCAGTAACTTAGAATCATATATCAAGAACATGAATGCAAAAAAATTCAAAAGGGAAAATATTATGCAAACTTCCATGTGAATTTAATTGAGTTCAAGGGACTGATTCATTGCCAGTTTCAGGAATTTCTGAACTGCATTGAAATGGGGAACAAAAATTAGGATGGTAGTGAATGTGATAGTTGAAAAAAGGGAATTTTCAAGTTTCACACTTCCCATTCCCTAGATTGATACAGTTTTTAAAAACAAATGAAAATACCAACAGATTGGCAAATCATCGTATTCACAAAAAGGGATCTAAAAAAGACTGCAACAACTACAGGGAAATCTCATTATTATCAACAACTTTAAAGATTTATGCAAATATCTTACGGAATAGAATCAATGAATTAAGTGAGAAATTTCTGGGTGAGGAACAGTGTGATTTCAGAAAGGGAAGGAGCACCAAAGATGCCATCTTCACTTTACAAATGCTCATGGATAAATGAAAAGAAGTTAACTTACGTACATTTGTAATATTTGTTGACTATGAAAAAGCATACAACAGAGTTGATAGGAAGAAATTATGAGAAATCTTGGAAGAGGAGAAAATCCCACATCAGCAGTACAAAGTCTTTGAGAAATCCAGAATAAAAATACAGCTAGGAAAGGGGAGAAACTCGACATCAATAACTAGCAGTGGCCTCAGACTAGACTGTGGTTTATCACTGGTTCTCTACAACATCTATATTAACTACTTAATAAGGAATTGGCAGAAGAAGATGAACCAGGGAATTTTAATCAAAGGAGATAGAAAAATTGACACAATTCTGGATGCAGATGACCAGGTAATAGTAGCAGAATCCGAAGACAACCTATTAAGGGCAATTTTTGAAATATCAAAAGTTACATAGGAATATTCCATGAGAATATCAATAAGCAAAACAAAATATATGGTAATGCAAGGAAAGGAACAAAGAACAGTTAAAATTGAAATAAATGGGGAAATAGTAGAGCAAGTAAGAGAATTCACTTACCAAGGAAATAGACTCGAAGGATCATACCTAAACGCCTGCAGTTCATGATGATTAAAAAACAAAAATGTTGATGAAGTTTCAATGGGGTTTTATACCTTGTGAATAAAATTTCTGTGAGAGAAAGCTGTCTTAATATTTTCAAGAAGAATAATTAAAAAAAACATTAAATTCAATTTTTAAGTGAAAAACTTACATTATAATTAATGAAATCTGAAAATTAACAGCACTCTAGTAATGAAAATCCAATTATTATAACAATTGATTTTCATGGAAGTAAGTAAAGCAAAGTATTTTTTTTATTTCATGTTGAAACCAATAAAGTTAATTGTAGAAACATCCTTTACCCCTTCTTTGCATAACCAAAGGAGAAGTATTTTAAGAACTTAATGCACATTAACAGCAGGTATGTCTGTTATCTTCAGCTGTTTTTGATAATTTTATGAAATGTGACTCATTTCTTCTTCTCTAGCAGTACTTTTAACGTAATCATTTTATTAAGGTTCATTTTTTTGAGTGCATCTTAAACAAAATATGAGCCCCTAACAGTATGCAGTTTGATAAGCAAGTTTCTTCTGTTATTTCTTACCATTTTTATCTAACATTGAAATAAACAATCAAATGGACTTGAGGACATCAAGTAAATAATAATTGTTCTTTAAGGAAGCTCTGCAGTTTCAATTCAGATAAATAACAATGGCAAAAATAATATTTTGTGAAATATGTACTGCTCTTTTAATTAAGTGTATTGTGTTTGTAATTTTTCCAGATGATCTACGAAAGTGGTGATTGGCTTGTAGGAGGAGATTTGGAAGTTATAGAAAGAATTCGATGGGATGATGGTTTAGATTCTTATCGACTCACTCCAAATGAACTTCGTGCAAAATTCAAGGAAATGGGAGCTGATGCAGTTTTTGCATTCCAGTTACGCAACCCAATTCACAATGGTCATGCACTCTTAATGCAGGTAATCATTCAACATCATTTAACAATTATGATTGTTCATTTAAGATAATTTTAAGCTTGAACCCAGGTAGGCCTGCATGTGCTAAGGCAAACCCATTAGTAGTGGGGCTTCTAGTTTACTTCAAATAATTGATATTTATTTTAAATCGCTAATAAAAGGTTCAAAATATGCAATTTTCAATTTCATCTTTCATGAAATTACTTGTTACATATATTATTAAAATATCGTTTAAAAAATAACAGTACCTAGAGATCTCTTTCAATAGTTACTTGGACCCTAGGCTGTAATGATAAGACCCCTATTTTTTATATTTCTTTTGTTTTCACTATTTATATAATTTTTATTCATAATAATAATAATAATAATAATTTACATTATTTACTTTATTTTAATTATCAATTTCAATGATAAAAACTTTTTAGTGAAGAAAAATTTTCAAATATACACTATCCCCTCCTTAAATTATACCTTAAGCTCAGGCCTAATGAGCCAATCGGATAAGAAGTACTACCTCAATTGGATTGAATGTACCTGATTTTTGAAAGCTCTAAGACTTAAGTTTGATTAGTGCACTCAAGTGAGAACTTTTGTGTTTCATTGCAAAACATGAGTTGTAATGCACTTTTTAAGACCATAGTTGTTATCACATTTTTATTTTTTTCCATTTTTTTTTTCTCAAAAAAATCAGCAACAGATCATGGAGTTTTCTTAAGAGAAGGAAAGACAAAGTAAATTGCACAAACTATACTTAAAATGAAACTTATAGCAAATTAAGACTACATATGTTAACTCGAGATGGGATTAGAGAAAGGTCCATTGCTTGGGTTTGCTAACACAGGCTTCTGCCAGTATGTGTTGTGAGATTACACTAGGCACCAGCTGCTCTGCTCATGTAGAGACATGATGTAGGCTCCTGGCCCTTGCTGATGTGTGATATCACCTGAGCCCTGTGACTCAATGATGTTGAAAGAGATGGATGTGGATAGCAGCTCTAGACAGGAGAATATCCTCCCTTGAGATTATAGTTCCATTAAAAATGTTTTCTCTTCTGGCTGCAGGAATGGTGTGAGATCTGGGCATTTAATATTAGTGGGGGAAAAGCTGACATATCCACTTCCAAAGCATTTAAATTATTTTTGGGCCACTTACAAGTGCATTTTAATTACAATTCAAACTAAATTTACTCCTTGCTATCAATTAAAAAATGAACATTTTCCCTCAAACATCAAAAATATTTTATTTGATTATTACATTCTGTTGAAAAATATATAAGGAGGACTTTCCTCCCTTCCCTTCCCATCCCTGAGCAAACCTTACTGAAAGAAATGTTCTGTTTAAACAGTGTTGAAACTAACCATTGCCTTCTATTTCTGGAGATTCCAAATAATTACTGTATGCATAGTAACAGAAAACATATCTCTTGAATGTTTTCATAACATTGTGTACTTAGATGTAACCCTTCAACTTAAGGATTATTTCAGCCTTTGTTTCATTGAAATTGGTTTGATAATTTAACAGGTTATTAGGGTATATAATAACATCAACAACAACAACAACAACAGCAACAACAACCATAATAATAATAATAATAATAATAATAATAATAATAGTAATAATAATAATAATAATAATAATAGTAATAATAATAATAATAATAATGGCACCAAAATGTGTTATAATTATGTTAAAACATGTTGTTTGTTCATCGTCAGATAAAAATGCCTTCATAAGCTGGAGTAAAGTTTCACAAGATTTTATATTGAATTCTTTGCATATACTTAAATTGCAAAATAATTATTACAATTTATTTTGTTTGACAAGGAAAAGGTTTTTGTAAATTAATCTTTATATGAAATTAAGTTAATCTTTGATCATATGGTTTATTTATTAGGATACTCGCCGGCGATTGTTGGAAGAAAAGGGCTTTAAAAAGCCAGTTCTACTTCTTCATCCATTGGGAGGATGGACAAAGGATGATGATGTACCTCTCCCTGTTCGCATGCAACAACATCAAGCTGTTTTAGAAGATGGAGTTTTGGATCCAAAATCAACACTTTTGGCAATCTTTCCTTCTCCTATGCATTATGCTGGACCTACAGAGGTAGGTGCAGGTCTATTATATTAAATTTTGTTGTCAGAAACCTTTGTGATTCTATAAATTTTGTTTTATTGTCATGGAATACATTTATTTATGTGTGTAGTAGGTCATTTTGTTTCTAAGATATCAATGAATGTACATTTCTGACATTAATGACTTAAAATTAATTAGTTCTTATATCTTTCAAGTTGTAGCTCTGTCAGTTAATGGTTCATCAACAAAGGCTTTTAATGTGTCATCTGTGAGCTTTGTATTGGATTTCATTTTGATTAATTAGGTTTTTGGATCAAAGTTGATTTATTTTAGAAAAACCTCTTGTCACAATTGTGCTTGGTACACTTAAAAATCAGAACTGAGGCTGGTTCTAGTAAGGACTTCTTCCATCACATAAGCTAAAAGCATGTAGTTTTTAGGACATTGTGAAACATTTCTCTTTATGCTTTAGGCAGATCCATGTTGGGAATTCCATTTTGAAACATTTATTATCGACCCTTTGCGGTTCCAAGTGAAGCACTCATTTTCTAACATTTCCTATAAGTTGTCCTAAGTTGGACACACCATTTTGAAATGTATTCTGGCTTCTAACGAATTTAATTTTATAATAATTCCTGTAGATGCCCAACCCCTTAATTACTTATTTGTTGTACTTACATGAGTTCACAAGAAACTTGAAACTTGAAGTAGTTTCAAGAAAGCCATTCAAGACTACCATTAAAAGATTGGCATACCAATCCAAGAATTGTAATGCTCAAAATTATTCATTCATTAGGAAAAGAAAATTGTGACATGGACATCAAGCATGGTACAATTGCACTCTAGTGCTTGTTTTTAGTTATTATTCATAATAATCTTAAAACTATTATGGTATTCTTAATGGCATCATTATCAATTGAAGAATTTTGGACAATGTAAAGAAATTTCAATATCACAAAATAAGCGAAACATACATAACAAGAAAAAAAAGTGAGGTTACACATGTACCCTGCTTGGTATGTGAAGGGTTAAAAGAAGACACCATTGGTTGTATATTTCTTCTTCATTACTCCATATGGCGCTTCCTAATAAAAAATTATATTTTAAAATCAGATAGGTCCCAAATCATGAATGTTTTTAATTGCTATCATAAGAATCCAATGTCCTATATTTGCATCCCTTTCGGTCTCAGATACATATGAGGTCTGGAATTCATGTAATATTTGCACTTGATTTTCATCTCTACAAATATGGCTACTGTATGTCCTGTTTGTAAATGTGTAACATTACTCATATATTTTCACCCTTGGGTTCCAATGTTCTAACATAAATTACTGTGTCACTAAATTTATGTCAAATTTTCCTTTGACACATTTGATATATCTCAATTGATTGAGATATTAACATTTGTATTAATGATTTAACATATTATTAATACCTTGCCTTTTATCCAGGTCCAGTGGCATGCAAAAGCTCGAATGTCTGCTGGTGCCAACTTCTATATTGTTGGACGTGATCCTGCTGGATTACCTCATCCTGATCCTGACCTGAAGTGTGATTTATATGATGCTACTCATGGTGCTCGAGTATTGAAAATGGCACCTGGCCTTGCATCCCTTGAAATCATTCCCTTCCGAGTTGCTGCATATGACAAAAGTAAAGGACAGATGGCATTTTTTGAACCAGGAAGAAAGGAAGATTTTGAGTTTATTTCGGGTACGAAAATGAGAGGTATGTTATTGTATGTTATTACTTTATTTCTTTAATGTATGTTTATTTTTTGGTATCATGTGTTTATTATTTTTTAATGTTTATTTATTATCATGTTTCTTATAATCCTTAATTACCATAATCCTCTTCATGAACAAAAAGTACATGAGCAAGTCATCATGACCCTGTTATAAGCACTGTAAGTTTTATCACTAGAAATGGAAAACAATTCCTTATCAGGTTCTTCTGATATAAAAATGATTGAAGAAAAACCAAATGATATCCTTGTATCCATTTTACAAAATTTCACATTAAATACTTAATACTGTAAACCAGGGTCACTTGTAGAAAACTATTTCCTTAAACTATGTTGTGTTGCCTCTATCAGAAGTGTTGATGGAGACAAGGCAGCTAATGAGTGGTGCTATCTATTTAAGAACTACTGTTTCCGGGTTTTTAGTTCTTAATTTTGAATCAATTGATGTGCTCATGTACCTTGGAAAGTTTGTGTTGCAACACACAGTACAGTAACTTTAAGGTGAATAAAGTAAGTACACTGTTTTTTATACAGCATTATTCATTAATCTAGTGTTATCGTATCTACTTTCTGAGTTTCTTAGTTTTTTTTGTGTTCGTGAGAGAAATAATCTGATGGAAAATGAAGGATTGTCTTTGTGCCAGTAGCTCTCGAATATTCAATGCAATATTTTCAAGTTTTTGACACTTCTCTTTAAATTAATTAAATTTTACACTTAGTTTCTTGTGAAAACAGGAAATTGTATGATTAACAAGTAATGCAGTGATGACCCCCATAATAGCACTCACAATTCATCATTTTCTCAGTCCATAACAGGAGAATTTGCAATGGTGCAGTATTAAGGAGAGCTGTTCCCTGGACAAGTCACTGCTATTGCAAGTGATTCGGCATTGGTAATTGTTTAGCAGAAACCCAAGGAATTTTGGAAAAGGCCACAGAGAAAGGAAGAAATTTTTTAGAAATAGGAAGATGTAATCTAGAAAATTCAAAACTCTTGAGTTAAAATCAAAAAGAGGCATCTTTGTATTCCAGAACTAATAATTATCAATTCATAAAATAAACAAAGCTTGTTTTTAAATTTCCTATACTGCAATAACTGTTATTTCCATGAAAAATAAATAAGTTACTTACTAAAATCTTCCTAAAGTGGCACAAAGCCACTCTGGTTTACGGTATATACCCTTTTTTTATTGGAAGTATTGTTTTTATTACATAAAGAGAAGAATAAACAAGAATAACAATAGAAATTAATTAGTTAGTTTAATGCCTTATTTTACGTGTCGAGGCAGCCCATCAGGCACTCTCTTCCGTCTGACCACACAGATTTCGCTATGCTCCTTTCATCATCTAGTGGAGAAAGAAGGTATTACTCAGGTGACAAAACCCACAATTTGAATTTAGCTCAGAAGCTTCTTTTACATGCAGTAAATCTACAACATGGAAGGCTGCTTTACTTTCCCTCTGAATGAAGGTGTAAGAAGGATATTTTTGTCCTTAAAAATCCACGGCTTTGAATAGATTTGAACTTGGAAATTTGGATATAACAGCCCGAAATGCTAACCATTAAATTAATTATTTTTTAACTTTCCAAACTAATAATATTGTTGTCACAGTACCCACATGTGACGGTGTGATAGGGTTGCCCCATTGCCCCAATGTCATCTTTTCTCTTGTTTATGCTAAAAAAATTAATAAAATGTGCAATAAATGTTTCATAAAATTTAAGAGATATTCTATCATTTTTATTATTAGTACTATCTTTACTATTAAGCTGGTTAGTCACTTTAAGAGTGTGAAAGTTCCCAATCTTGTTTCCACCACCACAACCATTTGTCTTGCCATTAATATTACTATTGTTTTCATCATCATAATCAGTCGCGGCTCGTGATTTTCAAAATAGGGAAGGCTGCAAATGCATTGCATTATATTGCATTGCAGTGCATGCATTACATTTATAGAATGCAGGCATTATATACATAATCTCTTCCGATACAGGCATAAGGGAATAGCACTCGTATCGCAAATTAAGAAAACTAGTTGATGCGCATTGCCACACGCTGAGCTGCATAGTAACGCAATCTGGTGAGCACGCCATTCTTCAGACCCAACGCCCACCCTTGAAGGCTGCCTCGCCGCAGCCTTCGTCCGCCGGTAAGCCTGTGCAGTGAATGCATGACGTCACGCCCTCCTCGTTTTACACAGACCTTATGGCGGAATGAAGTGGGAGCCTAACGCTTTTGCCTTCCCTGTCAACAGCTTCAAATGAGTTACGGATGACCGTTATCGAACTCACAGACAAACATTTTGATATTACTGTTACATAATGTAACTGAGTAAGCCATTATTAATAAATAAATACATTTATGAATACAATTTTTAATTTCTTTCGGGCGGCGATTTCTACAGGAGAGGCTCCGCCTTACAGCCTTTAATGACGAGCCGCGCCTGATCATAATGATTGAATTGTCATTACTACACTTTTACTTCTGTTGCAATTATCATTATTAAATATTAATTACATTAAATCATGTGTAAAGTGCTTATACATATGCGATTTTTGCAGGTTTGGCTCGTTCGGGGCAAAATCCTCCTGATGGTTTTATGGCTCCTAAAGCATGGAGAGTTCTCTCAGAATATTATCAGTCCTTGAGAAACAAGTGATATTTACCTTTATGTTCCTAAACATGCATTTTTATTCCTTCAGATGGGTATTTCTGGGAGAATTTTGAGCATTTTTCATCTTTTTACAATATTATTAATATTTCTGGCACTACTTACTACTTCTGAGGTTTGAGACTTTGAAAATTATAGCCAAGTAGACCATTAGTTAAGAGGATGAATATTTTATGTGGTTGTAAAATTGGTGAGAATTGTCAGTATATGTTGAAGACATTTTTTTGCTATTGTGACAAAGAATTTTGATTCTCTGTAACAGAGTGTTACCCTATCAAGTTTTGCTAGAACAAATTGCTCATAATCAGATACATCATTTACGTCAAACAATTCCAGAGAATTGCTCAATAATAATGTTTTTTTTACCGCAATACTGATAAACCAAGAAATTGCATGATGTCGGTATTATTCACATTTAAATGTGAAATTTTCAGTACACACATCTCATTAATTTCTTCATTTCTGTTCAGGAATGAATTAATTACTAATTTAATGTATACATTTTACAGATCATCCTCCTAGCTCTCAGTTGAAATTCCAAAACACAAAAATATATGCTACTTTCATTATCAGTGGGTTTAGTTCATACATGTTTTGGGACTTCCATATGATTTGTGTTTTTGCTGTATTATATTTCTTAATCTTGATCTTAGGAGTGATTATTATTGTGGACATTCAGTGCAATGATATATTTTATGTAAATATTTTTCATCTATCTCTGAATAATATAATGTGTATTGACAGAAACAGCAGGTCTGTTTGAAAATTTGTTAATGAATTTATATTGTGACTTAATTATACAAATTTGTTTTGTATTGATTACTGATGTACTTTTTTTCATACAAGTTAAATTTATGCCAAATTTTCAAATATTTTGTGAAAACAATTTTAATATTTGGAGTAACAAATTGAAAAAAATATCTTTTTGATACACAGTGCAGAATCAGAAATTATTTTGTTTCCTTTGAACGAAAATCACAATATTGTGTGCATTTGAGAGCGTAGGCTTCCACGGCCAGTGTCAGTAGCTGCTTGGCTGTCCACGTGACTCCGCGTCCAAGGCACAGGTATCTGGGACGTGGCATCTTCCGGGCAGACAAGCAGCTATTGTGTGCATTTACTTTTACACACTTGCTTACAAATTTCAATAAAACTGGTCTGACTTACCTTCATTGTTAGCAGATATAATTCATATGTTATACAATATAAAAATTGCTCTTTCCATATTTATTTTATGATAAATGTATGCAGTTCCAAACTAATGTTATTGTTATCTGGCCTTTTGTAATTATTCAATGAGCTGCTTTGGAATCTTAAAATATTCACTGACCAGAATTTTATTAAACGGACTGTTCTTCAAGATAGACTGAAGTTGTAAAAGTGTACACATTGTCTTATCACTTATGTGATAGTTACGTTTTCAAAATTACATGAACTTTACAATCACAAATAAGCAATTGGAATAGTTGTTTAGCAAAGCAAATAAAACACAAATACGCTTGTTGTTTTCATTTTTCTATTTCTTATTTACAAGTAATATCAATCATTTTAGCTTTATGAACATGTAAGAATATTCACTTTTATACGACAATGATTGATCTTGGTTAAAGGAACAACATATTTTTTGTTCCAAAATTTAATAGCATATTTAATGTTGAACAAAAGAATTGTATGTATCACTCTTATCAATTTGTATATATGATGTTGGAGCAAATATGTTGTACAATAATGTTTAAATGACATCATTCCAATAAATTGTCATTAAAAATAAGGTACCTAATAATTGTCCTTTTCTACTCTTTACCTCCCCATTTTCTTTATCCTGAAAGAATGCCAAAAGTTATTTTCAAACTGGCAAATGGAAACAATTAGAAACTATTGTAAATGTAAAAAGAATTATCACTAACAAACTAATACGGTAGTGGTGTATTGTGAATTAAATAGCAGATAAAGCAATGTTGGAAAAACCCTTCATTCTAAGAAAAATTATCAGTGTGAATAAAATTGAAAGTAATAAACGGGGGGCTCAAAAAAATCAGACAAATGAGGTTTAGGTGACATTGTAAGGAAAAATATCATAGGAGTATATAAGAACACTAGATACTAAGTAGTATTAGATAAAAAATTTTCAAGCACTACCTATTATGACTACTGACATTAATGTATGAAAGTTTAACTGCTTTTAATTAGCATTAATTTAATTTTTCTACTCTGATCCATTGAATTTCTCTCCAATTAATTGCCTCAACATCCTTCTGTATTACTGTACATTATTATTGCACATAATATTAATACATTATTGTGTAGTTACCAGAACTGTCAAATAAATAGATTGTTACTGTATTTCTTTTTACTTTCTCGCCCTTGTGAAGGGTACTTCGGAAGAAGAGAAAGTTATGTAACTGTGCCTCGGAAAATTGCCAATTTTCACCAGAAAAATTCTCATTGCTGGTCCCCGGTAATGAAAATTAGATAAATCCAGTTGTTGAATTGAGAAAAAAATTCCTCTAACACGTGGTGTACCCAGAATCAATGTTTTCTGGCCCCTCGATACCGAAAGATTGATTGATGGCAAAATGCCTGCCTGTCTGTCTGTCTGTCTGTAGTCAATCTTGTGGCAAATCAATTGTCTGTCCACCTGTACGAGATGATTTAACCAAAAAACTAAAGAATCTATCAATTAGTAGTGAATCCTGAACATTATTTTAAGTATACCTCACTTTAAGGAAGCTTCCTCTACCATAGTTTTCCGTAAAAGGAAAACCTACGTATCATACATTATTCTGGAGAATTAAATGTCAGAGTATTACTAGAAAGTCAGCTCTATTTGTCAAGATTTCATCAGGAATTGCTCAAAAATAATTTGTATAAAATGTTCATGACATCTTTGTGAAGTTTACAAAGTAACTGCTTTTCACTCAACATCATTGAGAGCGAAGATAGTCTTTCTTGGCCCATAGTTGATCTGCAGTGAGATTTCACTCTATTCAAGGTATAAAATGTTTCAACTGAAGTTGTGCTTGATGGTTTAATTAAAACTAGTCATGCTAATTTGTATACTTCTGGCATGGCTCAAAACAAGTCTCTCGTATTCAAGATTTTTACAATTTGACTAACAGATTTCCCTTGAAAAACTTGATCTTGACACAAGTACATAACACTCAATTAATTTTTCAGGCATATTGAATCAAAGTTTGAAACATGAATTTGAAAAGAGATGATCAGGTAAAGATGCTTTGTTATCCATATATGTTGAGGTATCAACAAGTTCAATGAAACAAACTTTCAAAATCGGAATGTCTATTTCTTATGCGACTGAGTACATTGTCCAAAATCTCATTCAACATTTTTCTAAACTTGACTTTACTGGGTTCATTAGATTTCCTTTTCTTCTTTCTAGTTTTCCTTCTGCATTCACCTCAGAAGAAATATTTTGTCAAATGCTTTGGAATTCTCTTCTGAGTTACTCTAAACATTCCATAGCTTGTAACACTTTAGAATGGCAGAATCCAATATCTATCTTGTCCTTTCATCCTTGGGTAAAGAACTAGAAAGGGATACTGTATGTATCGTTGTAATAGATAACGGCCTAAGTGCCAAAATGAACATTTTTCATTTCAAACTTTCAAAAAACTGTTTTATTTATTGTATTTTATGAATACATGGACAAGAAAGGTGTCAGTTCATTAACAAACCATATTTATACAATGTGTGTATAATAACATTCAATGTCATTCAACGATGGTAAGATAATGGCAACTGAAAAAAGGAGAAAGTGAAACGACAAGTGAAGAAGCATTTATGAAAAATAATGAAGTAAGTCCAATAGGAACAAAACTAAACACACTTAAAAAATATTAAATCAAAAATTATAAAACACAATAACTTAAATTCTTATAATGTTTCAGATTGTTAACCTTTAATTTTACTGAAATAATTTTCATAAAACATCCTGTTTTTAGCCTGTAGGAAAGGTAACGTGTCTCAAGTCCTTTTCGTTTTCTTTGGAAAGTCTACTGTTGGGGAATCTGTGTCTGCAAATTTTTGTGTGGAAGAACGTTCTTTTTCATCATCTAAATGTCTTTCCAAACTGCTACATCACTGAGATGTCTCTTGACTTTCACAATTTCTGGCTGATCCTTGGTAATTCTAATCCATTGTGCTTGTGAAATTTGCATATTACTAGTGTTAAGTAATAAATCTGCTGCAGCTTTGAAATGTCTCTCTTCCATCAAGGTGACTTGAAAAGGTTTTGCTGAAGTAGTTACAATCATTTTAACCCAGTCTAAGGATACTTCACATCTCCCAACTTTTTCTTTTCTCTATTTTTGCAAAGTCCCTATGGCAACTCATGTATGAACGTCCTTTTACTAAGTATTTGTGAATACCTTTGTTGAAAGTAACATTAGCAACAAGATACAACCACACAAACAAAAGCATTTTGCTTTTGTTTTATGCTGCACAATTATCACTCCACATATTTAAAATTCTCTTTCCAGTGGCAATATCAGAAGTCAATGCCTTGTACAATGTGAATGCCATACACAAGAAGATATCTCATTACCTTCACGATCACACATTCCTTCATTGAAGATTGTTTAATATTATTTATTGGCGACTTCTATCATAAATACATTATATGTTAATGTATTTTGATAATTAGTATAAAGTCATATAATTTACTACTTTTAGAGCGGAAATGTCGTGTGTCTTAAAATGTAAAACTTTGCATAAAACGGAAATCTCCCTAAACCGGAATTTTTTGTCTTGATCTGTTCGACTTAAACAGATATTATAGTAATAAATCAATAATATTAGTGATTAATTTTAACCCAGTTTTCAAATATTGATTTCACCTGCAGGTTTGGTGGAGCTCGTCCTTGCACATGCTTTCCTCTCTTGGTTATATACGGCAGACCCTCACATAATTGTGCAGCACAATTGTGGGTGAGTTAAATTTAAGTGTGTTGCAAAAGCAATAATCATTGAGGGAGGTCTCTCTCTCCAATATTTCCAGATTAATGGACACAACTATTGATTATTAGACACAATTATTTAAATTGTTTACGAACATTTCATATTAAATTTCAAATTTCAAAAAATTTGATTTTGAATTTCAAATTTCAATTTTCAAAAAATTTCATTTTAAAATATTTGGATTTCTAACGAATAATTATAAGTGTAAAAACTTAAAACTACTAATAAAGAAAGAATGATATGAAAAATTCTGAAAATTCTCTCATTCCAAGAAACTGATTATAAACTTTTTTTCGGACGCGCCACCCACATCTGTCAAAGCGCCGTGTGAGAGCGAGGCGCGCTGCCGCTCCGAAATCGAGCTGAGGTCAGCGGCATATCCATTGCCGGCGGCAGGTCGACCCACGCGGCAAGTCAGGCATATCGTATTCCTTTCAATGTACCCTCTCCCTCAGAAAAAATGTCGTTCAAAATTCTATCTTCCACACCGCGCCGACAAACTTGGACACCCCTCGGCCTGGGGGAGGGCAGGGGGAGGGATGCGTTGACCAATCGCTAGCAGGTAGAACCACAGTTGTCTGTGATTGGTGCAACATCCCAAGGGGCAGAAAGAACGCTGTCTCAGGGGGAGGGGGCTAGTTCGTTTACGTACGAGACGGAAATATCGTCATATTTCCCTGCCGAAGGAGATAGTTTGCCTGCGCGTACGCCACGACGAAAAAAATATTTCTAAGCGGGGTTTTCCGTCCAGAATGATTGTCTGTAGACCAGTAAATATTTATCATTTTAGCAACAATTATTCTAACTTTTAGTAATCGATTTGTAACTCCTGACAAACTGCTATTTTGAGATATTCATTTCAGGCACAATTTGCGGAGCCTTCCCGGCCGTTCTAACGCATATTTCGAATTTGTTTATAAAATTATAAATTGTTGCAAAATTGTTAATTCGCTGTTTTTGGTTCTGGGACATCGGGAGACTCTCCCCCTTTAGATTTGCAAAATTTGGAAATTGTTTATAAATTTGCAATTGTTGCAAACTTTTTTATTGTCTAATCTGAATGGCGTTTAAATGTGATGCAAAATTCCGGAATCCGTTCGGTGCTATTATATCTCGTTCTCGAGATATATGTAATTGTTTATAAGACATTAACATCTTAGTAGACCCCATTTGTTTGCGCTTAATTCATTCGCGCTAGCAGAATAGCGTGGGATGGGCATACTGAAAAAACAGTTCTCCAATGCCGCGCTTTTGCCTGCCACATACGCTTAAAATGCACTTGCTTGTAAACAAATTCTGTGGCCAATTTAATTATGCTAAATTCGTATTTTTACGGCGAGTATGAGCATAACTTTTATTTGGTTTTTATATTCTCTTTTAAGTCCTACAATTTGCAAGTCGATATATTTATCAAATAGGAAAGAAATTGATTATAAAAAATATATTTTTCAAGGTGCATTACGCCCAAACAATTGTTTCTGTTTTTCTATCAAAGGGATGTTGAGCAACCGAATAACTGTATTATTAATTTTTTTTAAGTCCCCTGTTAACACCGAGAGTCAGAAACTATTTGTTCCTCTTGTTTAACCATTACCATTAAAAAATAGGGAAACATATTGCTTAGCTGTTTGCTATAAACTGCACTGGATTGGATGAATGTAGTGTTAAGGTTTTCAAATACAGAAATATTCAATTTTGTGTTTTGAAAGATCACATGAGTAGAATCACACATGACAATATTTACACAAGTATAGAAATTTCTAAATAAACGTATATAAACTTTAAGTTAATATATTCAATTCAATTTATCATTCCTTTCTAAAACTGTTAATTTGATGATTTCATTGTATAATATTCAAATCAGAGCTTTATGTGCTAAATCTACGCATTGTTAATACAT
This sequence comes from Teleogryllus occipitalis, assembly GCA_011170035.1. Taxonomy (NCBI): domain Eukaryota; kingdom Metazoa; phylum Arthropoda; class Insecta; order Orthoptera; family Gryllidae; genus Teleogryllus; species Teleogryllus occipitalis. Next base: position 140,289 of record BLKR01003339.1, read on the forward strand.
ATTTTTAAACAACATTAATATATTTAATATACATTTAAAAGGTTTTTAGATTGGCGAACGTTTCAATGAAATTTCATGAATTCCTAAATGCTTGAAAATAAATACTTGTAAAATTAAATAATTGTAGCGTGTAAAAATATAACAAACTCACGTATTTGGTAAAACGAGTTGATATTACTAAATGAAAGCAAAACAGACAGACGCCAACATGAGATCTACACCATTCTCTTAAACGTTCTTGAGATTATGGAAAAAAATTAATCAAAACCGATGACGCCGCTTTTGAGAAAATTTTGAAAATATCTCTGGGGCTTTATGTAAAGTACCTCCCAAAATTAAAATATCGGTTTCGAATTAATGGGACCGTGATATCAACAAGATCGATTGGGTATTATCAATTTTGGACAAAATCGGTTGAACAATTTAACCCCTAGCGTTGTTCGCAGACGGAAGACTGATAGACAAACGTTTTGCCGTCATTCAATTTTTCGGTAACAACGATCCACAAAACATGAATTCTGGCTACACAACGCGTTAAAGGATTTCCCCCTAAATTTAGCAAATAAATTTATTCACTTTTTCGTTACCAGGATGGGACGGTTTTTCTGCCGAAAATTCGCCGTATTCTGGTGCACGATTACAATACCTTTTCTTCTTACGACAGTAAGTGCGAGAAAGTAAAAATCAATAAAAACATTTAATCCTTTTTTCCACCCCCATTTCCGTCTTCCTAAAGGCCTAATAAAATAGCCTGTCCAACATAAAATGTATTAACCCCTATGTTATTTTTCCTAGTTTACCAATCCCCGTCTCAGTACGGGGGAGTGGAGGCAAAACTAGGAGAAGAAAAATCCCACACCACTAACACCTGGCTGTAGAGTCCCAACTGGGACAGGCAGCTGAAGAGAGCATCAACCTCAGAAGCGTCGGCAATGAGCGCAACAATGGATGTTGTGGGCAGCAACAATTGACGCTGCCAAAATTGGACACATATTTGCTTATCAATTCCTGTTAAAATTTTGTTTTTCAGTTAGCATTGCTGTGATTAAATGTTCTTATAAGTCTTGTTATATCTATAAGATATATTTAATGCATATCTTTGTATATATATATATATATATATATATATATATATATATATATATATATATATATATATATATATATATATATATATATATACACACTTCTCGACTTTAAACTTGATTACAACATTTTATTGAACGTAGAGATATTCTAACATTAACGTTAAGTAAATAAAGGCCGGTATTACACTGTAAAAGATCTTTGTCAAAGATATTTTATAAAAGAAATATGACAGTGTAATAGCCAATATTTTATAAAAGATTTCTTTTAGAAAATTTCTTGGATAAAATGTAGTCTCCGGCTTCCAAGTTTTATCATATTTGGTAACATGGCGTCCGATATAGGGGTATTGCTTCAACCAAAGTCATAATTGCTGAGTGCGAGTAATTAGAATGTTTATATAATACTGTCCATCCGAACTACAAAAGTAAAACCAAACGAATTAACGTTTGTAGGACACATTTTCCCGGGAAGTGGAAAATATGGTGTTTGGAAAATGCCCAGTTCAGGAAGATAATTTTTTAAACTTTCCTATCAGAGGACTGAATTTCGAAAGAAGGAAGAACGACAAAGAAAATTGAATGTTTCCTCATCCATCCTCAAATAATTCTTCATTTCGAAGGTCTTTAATCAATGCTTCACAATGTGCGACCCATAACCTCACCATGGCGTTGTTCTAAAGCCTCACCCTCAAACGTTTTCTTATTTACCTTTTGCTACATTAGCATTAAACATAGATTAGTTATAATAAAACATAAAGTAGCAAAACACAACTATTTGTGCGTAATTGATTGTAAATCGCGAGCAAACCTACATAAAATTTGGACGAAATGTAATACGCTCATCAAATTTCTTTGTCAAAGTTTTCTCATCAAAGTTCAAAGACTGCCACAAAGTTCTTTATCAAAGATATGTCATATAAATTTTATAGTGTAATACCGGCCAAAGCCGCCGTATGTTATATCTTTCCCATTCATGTCGCCAACAATGAACTTCTCGGAAACACATCTCAAATATCCATAGTTGAATATTATAACAACAAAATATCAATTTTTTGTAATAAATGTTCCTTCAAAATTCCAGTATTTTCTGTTTTTCTTTCATGTTATATTTAAATACTATTATTAAGAGAGAAAACCTCATTGAGATAATTTCAATTAAATCAATGCAACTCGAAGAGCAAACGCTCGTGCGATTTGAAGAATAAACGCTAGTTTCTTTCTGTACTCAGAATTCGTCTTGTATATGAGTTAGGGCACGGGGATACCAAAATTTAAGAAAACGTTCACAGAATACATTTCTCCCTACAGTACATTACACACAATTTTTAACTGTTTTTGACATTAAATGAAAAATACAGCGTCGTAATAGCGCCTTGTCCGTCCCGACAATCATCAGAATTCAAAAGAAATTCAGAATGACAGCTCGTCAAACGAAGCGGGGGAAATTCAAATTTGCTATTTCAAAAATTGTAAAATTATCTAAAGTACTTATATTTTTAAACAATTGTACGTGATCTTTTTTAAAGGACTGATTATTTGAAAGGAATATTTGAAGATCTGTTTTTGATGAACACATTTCATTAAGGAAACAAACTATCTTCAATACTTAAGTTGTAGGAAAACGCCGAAAAAAATTGTTTTCTTGCATTTTTGGAAAAATTCAGTATATGAACGAAAATCATCTCCGCCATCGTCTTATAGCGTCCATTACGCTATCCGGCAATAAAATTTAACCAGAAAAGTTCATGCCATTTTTTAATTTTTGAAAATGTTTCAGGGGCTTCTTGTAGAGTACCATCCAAAAATAAAATATTGATTTGAAATTCAGGAGGGCTCGACATCAGCCAGATCGCTTGCGGAATATCAGCTTTGGAGAAAATTGCCTGAACAGTTTAGCCGCTAGCATTGTTCACAGAAGAAAATACGTTTTACCATTAATCGTTTTTTTTTTTTTTTTTTTTTGTATTTACTACCCACCAAACCTGGCTTCTGGCTACACCACATGCTAAAGGGATTTTATTCTATATTTATCAACTGAATTTATCTACTTTTCTTGACACCAGGGCCCGGAAATTACAGTTTTTTGTGTCGAAAATTAGCCGATTTCCTCCGTAGAATTACGTAACTTTTTACTTTCTCGTATACGCACATACATACGGAGTAATATACGTAGTATAGAGAAAGTTATGTAATGCTCCGCGAAAAAAACGGCGAATTTTCGGCAGAAAAAATGTATTGCCGGGCCCTGAAAACAAAGGAGTGGATAAATCCAGTTACTAAATTAAGAGAAAAATCTCTAACACGTGATGTAACCATAATTCCTGTTTTGTGGGTCTTTGATGCCAAAACACCAATTGAAAGCAAAACGTCAGTCTGTCTGCGTCTGTCCGTCTCTCCGTCCATCTGTGAACACTACTAGCGCCTAAACAGATCGTACGATCTTTTCCAAATTGAAGAATCCCTTGTCGATGTGATTCTAGTTGAAACTTTGAGATTTTAAAAATCATTCTTTAAAATTTGAGGGTACATTACATGAAGCCGTCGGTCATTTTCAAAAGTTTCTCAAAAACGACCCCAAATTTTTCTTTAAATTTCTTCTAAGAATAGAGTAAAATACACTTATAAAGGCGACATACGTCCTATGTCCACTGTAAACTCTGAATTTTCGAAAATTGGAAAAGTTTGAATTTTTTCGGCGTTTTCCTACAACTCTAAAATTGAACACAGATTTTTCTTTCAAATGAAATTTGTTGTCCATAAATAATTCTTTCAATAAGGTCATATAATTTTTTTGAAAATTACAGACAGACAGACGAACAGACACAAGAACAGACACATCAACAGACACACGAACATACAGGCTTTTCGTCGTCGTTCGATTTTTCTGTATCAACGACCCACAAAACATTGGTTTCTGGCAACACGAGTTAAAGGATTTTTTTCTACATTTCACAACATTAGTTAACACTTTTTACGTTACCAGGACCCGGCATTAACAGTTTCCCCATAGATTCTCAACAATAATATTCGAATGTTGTTGAAATAATGCCTTTATTATGATTTTCCTATAGATTTGTTAAGAATACCAAGTAAAGAACAGAAGATTCCTTTCTTATTGTATTTCATTTCATATTGTTAATAAATCTCTTTTAATATTTACTGATTATTTCACCTTTGGAATTGATTGAAAATTTTCGTTGAATAGAAACAATGAAAAACAATTTTTTCTTCCTTTCTGGTAATTATGTAGTAAGAAGAAAAAGTATTGTAATCATGCGCCGGGAGACGGGGATTTTTCGACAAAAACCTCTAAATTCCGATCACTGGTCACGACAAAAGTAGATAAATGTTATTCTTGTATATAGTGAATTACTTCAATACGTTTGTAGACAGAATCCATGTTTTGTAAGTCCTTGTTACTAAAAAATCTATTTACGACAAAACGTCTGTTTGTCCGTCTGTAGTTAACACAAGCATCTAAACGCCGCACGTTCTTTTTTAGTCAAATCTGTGATACATGACAGTTTAAAATCATCTTTGTGAGAGACAAAAGTTATAAGAGTTTCTGTGGTATAGCAGGTAAGCGCACTGTTGGAGAAGCTTAGGCACGTAAGATCGAATCTCATCCACGGCGAATAATTTTTGCGGGTAGAAACAATTTTGCGGTTAATTGTATAGTTATAATCATTCGTATCCGTTATAAATATCACATAAAGCATGTGTTTTGAGGAGCCACTACTTATTTTAGTGTGTCAATGTCTTAGGGAATCACGTATAAATATGCCCCTATTGCGATTCTGGCTTCAGAACGTCTGCATGCGCGGCGGTGTTGAGCTCTAGCGTTATCGCAACTTTCATCTGTGACGTAATTCAACCTTGGCCATAATCGCCGAAAGATAAGACCGGGAACGACTTCCACAGAGGGTTCTAAAGACCACGGCTTCTGGTTGAAAATATTTCTTAGTAAAATGAGCTATGTAGTTGCGTGGGTTGTAATCGTTTGAATTCTTATTGCGAATTTGATACCTTTGACACATGTAGAACATTCCTCTAATAAAAATCTAAGTGCAATGAATATCACGTAACTATTCTTTTCGTAATAAGTGTGCTTGGACAGCGTGTTGAGAAATATCTGTGATAGCACAGTGCGGTCGAGCCAGACCTACAGACTACAGGGATCCGAGTTCAAATCCCAGTAACGCTGGAATATTTTTACCTCCACGTGTAAAGAGAGTTACGTAATGCTGTAGGAGGAAGTGTCGAAATTTTCACAGAAAACACGTTTTGTAAGTAGTTAGTTCGAGAAAAGTGGATTGTTGGTATTGTTTTTTTATTTTCTATACACACGGCTGTCAAAACGCTTGTTTTTTGAACCCGAAAAAGTGATTTTCCAAAAAACCTCTTTGTGAATCCGTCTTCGTGTGAGTAATTCTAGAGCCTAAAGTAAACATGATTTTCACCAAAATGGATATTCCTTGAACGATCTGGCTAATATTACGAATCTTCGAATTTGAAACGAATCTTTTCATTTTGAAGGTACTTTACACCAAACCCCATCATATTTACATAATTTTCTCAAAAAGAGCTCCAATTTTTCTGTAAATCTATTCCTCGAAGCACAAGATGTTTAAAGGTGGCGTACGTTCAATTTTGGGCGAACGATCTGAATTTTCGAAAATTGCAAACAAATACCTATTAACATTGTCGAAAACAAATATTAACGCTAGAGATTTTTGTTTCATGAAATCTCTTTTTAAAAAGAGATATTAAATGAATGTAAATTAAACACTCCACTCTTTCCTAGTAATGATCCACTCTTCACTAGTAATGATTGCTGCTATTGGGTCTAACCGCTTCCTTATTCTTTGGAGGGCTACTGTTTTTTAATTTTTTTTTCCAACAGTATTATCTCAAAAGTACTGGATGAGAACAGTTGATATCTGGAGTTGAAGGGATGGTGTTAGCTCCTATTGTAGGCCTGGTTCCTTGTGATTCCAGTGAAAAATCAGTAACTGCACTGAAACAGCAGAAGCTTCCGCCAATTGATAATCATAAGTGAATCACCATGTACTGGGTAGGGAGGAGAACGAGGAAATCTATATGAATTGTCGCCTGCTCTTTCTTTCTCAGATAAACACTTGGATAGTTTATCAACATCAAATCGGAATTTTAGCACCTTTGATGTAATATTAAACATAAAAAAATCCCTTCCAGTTGTCTGCGTGTTAATTTTTAGTGTATCAAAATAGCCCCGACACCCGTATTACATTAGCCTCTTAAGTTGTATCATATTAGCCCCACAAATTTGAGGCTGTATATATCATGACACGATTAATATTATTGCATTATTTTAACGCAGAAAAGAATATTAATTCTTTCTTAATGATAACCTATTTTCAAAAATATCGTGTCATAAAAAATAACGAAGTAACATCAAAAGATTTATATCACGGTGGTAAAGTTTTTGACTGGAAAAATTAGGCATTTTAGTTTTGATTTTTTTCCTCCCAAATATTGTTACATTCTGAGTGTTTGCTATATGGTCATTATAATAGAATATATTTCCTATCATTTGTCATTTTCTTGTTAATTTTGGACATAAATAAATAACAACTCTTAAAGTGTAATACATTAACCCCAATTTTCTACTGTATAATATTAGCCCCGACTGATCTTTATAACATTGTCGAAAAACAATATGAACGCTAGAGATTTTTGTTTAATGAAATCTCTTTTTAAAAATAGATCTTGTATTAAGATAAATTGAACACCCTGTTTTTTTTAAAACTGCAAATGCTTCACTTTCTTTTCGCATCGGAAAGGAGGTAGTCTTGTCGTGTACCTGGTGGTGAGGGGGAACCGTGTCAGGTGAGTTAACTTTAAAGACCCGAGTTCGAATCCCGACGAGTAGAAAATATTTTCTGCTGCAGTAGGTCTTTTTTTGTTGTTTCTTTTTTGCAGGTTCACATAGTCCGTATTGAATATTGCATAGCAATTACGAATAATGCGTGAAAATATATGCTGTTGAGGCAACACTTGTTTTGAACATAAAACACTTTCTAAATAGTATGTATAGTAAGATAAACTTTATTTAGGTGAGTAAACTTAGACCATTCACTTTGATTCTCTAAATTAAAACTTGACGTAATTGAGAACAGTGTCGTCATAAGAGTTATTATGATACATATATCCTTTATTTTTAAAATCTTAGGCCCCGAAACGCGCCTCAAATTAATTATTAATATAATAGCAATAGCTATTTATATATAATATAATTTCATAATTATTTCCAAAGAACCGGAACGCCGTTCCGTCGCGTACCAACAGAAATCAAGCCTTTTATATACAGGATATTCGGGGAAGAAATGTCGAATCTTCGAAAAATAGCTGTTAAGACAATTTTAAGCTTATTTTGTCTAATAAACTACACGAATATTCCAAATGGCTAAGCCGCAATAAACATTCAAAAGTTGGTTTGGATATATGTTTTCTAGGCAACTATTTGCGTTGTAGAAGCATATAAACACTTCATTAATATCTAAATTGTTTATGATTAACAAAATAAATGAATACATTTGATCAGAAAGAAAAATTAACCTAGAAATAAAAAAGCACCCAATTTTCACAGTTCGACTGCTTTTTATTTCTCGGGTTAATTTTGTTTCTGAACTTCGAGCTGAACTCGTGGCTCATTGCAAAGTCGCAAACCTTTCACCACTGAGATCCGGGTTCGATTCCCGTCGAATCTCATGTGAAATTTGTTCCAACAAAACGAGTTAGGCTGCTTCACAAGGGCTAGTCCAACCCCTGTGAAGTGTCCTAAACCCTACCCCTATCCTTATTCCTTCCTAATTCTGGCCGCTGGGTAGTGACGCAGGAGCGCGCGGTAGGAGACGCGTACGCGGAGATGCTACCTGGCGGTCCTCTTGACAACCGACTACGACGAGACGCGACAGACAATGTTAACGGAGGATTACTCCATAAAATAAGCGCAGTAATAGGAGGATTACTCCGAGAAGCGCAAAGCGCTCAACGCCCCCCAAGGGGCTTGGAGACGCGTTGCGTCGAAATAGACGCAACAAATTAAAAAAAAAATAAAAAACTAATATATTAATTTATATTGTTAATAATTAACATACATTTTCTGGTCTGTTTACATGATTCTAGAATGCAAAGTTTTGCGTAGAAATCATATTTTCAAACCAAAATTTGCGTGTTTATTGCAGCTCAGCCAGTCAAAATATCTATGTAGTTTATTAGACAAAGTATGATTAAAATTGTTTAAACAGCTTTTTCAAACTTTCGACGTTTCGTTCCCCGATACTCTGTATATCCATGCTTCTTTAAAACCAAAAACAATAATTTGCGTACTGAAAACTAATTAATTAAACCCATGGCAGTATAATTGTTAACATAAGTACTGTCACACATCTTTCACAGGATAAGGAGTAAAATTTAAAGAAAAATTATAGTTCACATGAATTTTGACAAATTGCGTCTTACTTTCTATGATATTCAAATGGTAACATTATATTACAATATTCAATTGGTTAACAATTTCGGCTAAAGAGTCTTGTTTGATAATTCTCCAATTTCGTATTGTAATAAGATATCTTATGATACTCATGTCGTAAATAACTATTTGACAACTAATATGTTTAGTGTGTGTGTCTAGCAGGTTTTGTATTATTCTGAGAAACTGGATCATACGAATCACGTTTACTACGTTATTCACACAGGAGCACATGAATCTCAAAAAGTATTTAATAATATAATCCTTGCTGATGAATCAACGTTTTATTGATGATTTTAATTTTGAAAATTTTCATTAGTTTGGATGTTTAAATATAGGTATCACATGTAATTACATGTCTGTTAAACACGATAGCATTATATGAAGCAAGAAACATTGTTTTTCATTTGATCATTCAACTTCATCAATCACTCAAAATTACTTTAATTTTCTCTGCTTATCAGTTTTTTTAATCTCAGATCTTCGATGAAGACATGAATCAAATAACATCGTAGATATTTGAGTGTTTTAAAAATAATAACGTGAATAAATGCTTATATTTATTGAATTGGTTTTATAATAACCTGTAAAAACATGGGTTTTCTGTTGGTTTTGGGGATGTTGAAAACATTCAAATAGTAAAGGCAATGTTAAGCTGGTGACCTTTAACATTGTTTATTTGATATTTTTCTTAGGGATAGTTTATAATGGTTAAACGTTTTCAAAGAAGTGCACATTAGATACCTCGAATGGCCCGTTTCCGTTTAATAAACCGCTACGTTCTCGCTGTACAGATGGTCGTGCAAAATTCAAGGTTTTGATAGATTCGTGGAATGGCGGCCAACAAACCACCTTCGAACTCTGACGATACT